>UYRU01000037.1:0-14421 GCA_900617775.1 Dibothriocephalus latus | reverse complement strand
CGTGCGTGCGCGCGTGCGGTCTAAGGTCATCTTGCGTAGAAAGCCATCGCCTCTTATGCGGTCTGAGCTAATCAACAAAGACTTTGGTCTAAGCTCGACGCCTTAGGAAAGCCTCCAAACGTTGCTAGCATTTGGTTCGGCTCACATCCTATCAGGAATGGCCATTTCTGGATTTTTCGCCGTCATCAGATAGCCATACCCAACTCGAAGGTGTACCCTACCCGAGGTTTGAACCCGCGGCCTTGTTGATTTTGTATACTTTGAAATTTTAAATTCATGAAAGAAAAACACTTCTAACCCGGTGTTGTTTGCATGCTAAAATATATTACATATGGCTCGTGCTGTTGTGTCTTGTCTTCTGATAAAAAGCTAACACAGGCATTCGCTTGACTACAAATATAAGTAGGTCAGCTTGCACCGACGGGATCGAAGGATGGCGGGATGGCTATTTCTAGTGTATGAGGTTATGGCACACCTGAAGTTCGAGCATGCACTTTTTAAAAATTGGATGTTACTACGTACCACATTCTAACAGGCTTGTTGTCTTGTCGGGTTTTATTAAGTAAAGTGGAGCCTCACGCGACGAACGACAATATCTACAAGTATTTTGAGTAGCAAGTGAGCCACTAGTTAAAACGTTGTTTTGATTGACGGGCTTCTGCTTAGTTAACGAATTGTCAGTTTTTATATGTCCCTGTGTCTATAGTTGAGCCCTGCTACCAGGACGAGGGTCCGCGGTCGCCTGCCGCCAAGCCGTGAAGTGATGCAGTTTGATTGAGTGCTTTCCGCAAGATGATTGTGTCACATGACGAACTCGGTGCCAAAACAGATTAAACGCATTAACCTAGCCTCCGCTATATAGTAATTATGGCGCTCATCGGTAAGGTTACAGAACGTGTTTGTCCAATTTTGTATTGCCTTAAACACATGGCGACTAGAACTGTATGTTAAAAAGCACCGAAAGGCGAAACCTGACTTGGAGTTTCATGTCTGAATTATTAGTCGGCGTCGATCAAACTTATCTAATCGCTCATTTAGTTGCATCCGATATTCGAATATGAGGTCTGTCCATAGTTCAACTTCACTGTCAGGATACTGTGAAAGGATACAATTATATAGCTTACATAAAGTGCGAAAAACCAAAGAACACATGCTTCAGGCTTAATCGTAAACTCTTACAACCGTCAGAAATGTTGGTTCCGAACGATTTACTGAGCATTTGCGCGTTAATTTCTCCAGAAAATAACGCAGACGGTATAAAACTTGAGTGGTGATCAACACACCTGACAGCTGCGTCACACAGCCGAAGAAATGGTGGCGAAACAAGCGTGTCTGGGTCTAAGGCTACTGCCTATCAGTATGGTTAAGAATCAAGTAGTTATGTATTAGTTACAGCCTGTCGAAAGTTTGTTAATACTACGCTGTTGAACTGCAGTAATTGATATATTTCAAAGCCAATAAGAATACTTAATTTCGGACCGGACCTAAAAAGCGTGGTTCTGAAAGATGTGCTCTCAGTGTACGTAATAATTTCCCTGGAAATCTACCAAAACGAAAGACTGGCTAACCCAACACACACATTACGTGCATTTGCAGGACAATAGAGCGATTAATGTAAAAAATCCTGTGACAGTCGACGGACTGTATCATAATAGCAGAAAAGTTTAGTTTGGTAGATATATGTACAAGTAAATCGATGTAGAGGTGGGGTGACATGCAGGTTTACGGTTTCGAAGAAGAACTGAAAGTTTATGAGAGGAATGTAAACCCCTTTCAATGTGTAGTCCTCCCTTTCCTTTTCCCTTGTAAACAATGAAGACTTACTCAGTTCAAAGCTAAGTATAAGTAAATTGTGTAACGTAATTAAACTGTGGTCGCATAATTGGCTTACAGGAACTGCAAAATAAAGAGATTTGATAGGAGAATGTAGCCTGCTCTTTTGAGAGCAGGCCGGAGGTCCGGACTGTCGACATTAATATAAAATATCAGTTGTAGCTCTTGCACCCAAAAATTTAATCCCTGATGACTTCTTCATAAAGCGCGATTACCAAACTTTCCATAATTCCTGGATTTTAAGTTTCCATTGTACTCTTCACGATGTTAGTCATTTAAAATTTTTTCACTCGGTTGCTTATCAATCTTACGTACAATAATATAGTAAGTAAAAATCATCGAAGAGTTGCTGGAACTTAGAATCCGAGATCGTTATGAACACCAGTAAATATTTCACGAAAAAAGAAAAGAAAACTTTCGCGATTAGAAGCTAACATTCATGTATCTTGGACAGGGTGCATACACACTCTTCAAGCCTTAAAATATTTTAGGAAAGTTATATAAAGTAATTCCTTTACCTCAAATTTTGAACAATGTTCAAATTCAATAACGTCATTTATTACTTGAGTTGGCCTCTCAAGGTGGACAACAGTATCTTTCCTGCTATAAAATTTTGTTGGATTCAAAAATGATCTCAGAAAAAAACGGTACAACCGTCGTTGCTATTGATACATTTTCTGACTATCACATGCGCTCCAATACGAAAACGGTTAGCGCAACTGAACTTCGTAAGCAGCGCTCTTATGAAACTTGCCCTGTGTACGTTCTTACGTATTTATTCATGTTGCCCAACTCCGACCTATTTAACACTAACATAACTGTTTGCCTCCCTATAACACTAAACGCATAACCTTGCCGTTTATGCCTTTGGCGTTAATGCTAATGCGAATTATTTGAAATTATTATATAATGTACCCAGTACAACGAAAAATGCTTGACGATGACGGTGACTAGTCGTAGCGCTGTCAATGCATGCACTTAAAACATAGTCTAGGTCGGCTCATTATTTGGAGACTGGGGGCACACCTTTAGCTTTCGACTGATGGACGCGTACGTTTGCCGGCGAGATTAAAAAAAAGCAGTAGAAGGTGCCGAGCATGTTTTGGAGGCATAAAGTCTGAATGAACATAAGAGCCAAGCAGGCAGGGGCTATCAAAATACGGTAGGCATTAGTGGCCAGACGAGCAGTCTACGGGGCTAAAAACTGTGTAGTGAACTGCAGTTGCAAACGCTTTAATTTGACCCATCCTTATTTGAATACCCATTTTCTTGGAGAAGGAGTTTGAAGGCAAAGGCATTGTACGACTTTGATGATAAAGGCTATCACTGCCGCTATTAATGTATTGTATGAGGCCAGCCCTCGACACAGTGACAAGTGGGCATCTTCCATTGATAACCGTTCACTCACATGGAACTCATCTGTCCCGCTCTGCCTTGGGCCCCGCCAGAGGTCCTGAGAGCCCTAACAACTGGTAGAGCAGGCAGATAGTATTGCCGGCAAAGACAAAGGAGACTGCAATTGCCATTTCTGGCTTATTAGCCGTCATCGGCCAGTAATACCAAGGCCCATGTAGCGCCCCACCCGAGCTTCAAACTCGCAACCTCTTTGATCAGAGCCAGCGAACTGGTAGCTCACTGGTTAGGGCGTTTGACGCCAATCAATACGGTTGCGAATTCGAGACTCATGTGAAACTGACAGGCTGACGACGGCTAGTAAGCCAGAAATGGTCATCCCAGTCTCCTATGTCCTTGCCGGTAGTACTATCTGGGCACTCCTGTTGTTCGTGATGCTGAACAAGCAGACATAAATTGCTGCGTCAAAATTTAAACGATATGAAGCATTCAGATACCTAAATATATCCGATTCCTCCTTCTACAAACGCAAAATCACAAGTTGATCACTTTCGCCCCTTTGAGGGACAGAATGCATTATATTTTCTTCATCAGCTATATTTTGGGCGTCAGAGACCTAAACATAATGGGCGTGAACCATTTGAATATGCCAAATGTATTTTTTCATTCGAACATGCCCCAAAATTTAAAAATCTCTTGCAAAACTTGTGATTTCGCTTATTTATCTGTACCTTGACATACAGTATGGCGAGTCCTCCAAGCAGCTCGCCTAAGTTTGTAAAAATTTGATTATTTCTCTCATACCGGCAAGAACGGATTTACGAAAACCTAGAAATAATAATGAGGAGCATTAGGCATATTAAGTACTTAAAAGAAGTGGGAAGTACTAAGTGCTTATTAAGAAAAATAAAATTTTCTCGATTATCCTTAAGTTCTGGGCACGTAAAAATAACTATAAATTAGAAAAATAAATTCAACTATTTTGATAAGTCTAAAACTGAAAGCAACCACTTTCTTCATTTAAAAGAACTTTCCTTTACTCAAAATATGTTGTACATATTAGCATTAGTGGGTAAATATTTATTGAATATCGTGGAATAAAGTCTGTCATCATTTCGCTCGTTTCCAGTGTCTTCATTGATAAGTTGATAAATTACGCTTCTGTTCGACGTTTACATCAACACCTTTAAAATAAAATATAATGAAATAGCATTTACCGAAAAACGGGCCTTTGGATATTAGTTCTTATGAAGATGACCATATAGGTCATACGTTAAAATGCTTCAGAACAGCAAACCACATTGTTGAGCATACAAATGTCTGCAAGGTTCCACGCACATTGTTATTCCTACGATCAATAAAAAAACCTTCCATAAAATGTTAGCTCTTAAAAAAATGCTTTAATTGGATACTTAGCTGACGAACTTCTATGTATATTAAATTTTTTCAAGGCAATGTCATAGGGAAATTGGATACATTTGACAATTTCTTTAATTTACCTGAACATAAACGATTTAATTTGACCGGAGATGGAAGAAAATACTTTTATCTTCATAACGAATTATTTTCCGCATAAGTGGATTAATTCCACGATCCGTAGTAAGCTGGTAAATGCAAAAAAACAGTCCACATATATGACAATTTTTTGAAATACTTATCATTCGTCCGTCTGTTTCGTTTCTAAATAACGCTGAAGTGGAACGTATTGTTTACAGAAAAGTATATTTCTACATCCCCTTCCGATAACAGATGCGGACACTTTGCTTAAATGGCAAGGAGAGAAGTGCGGTTTAAAAAATGCGATCATCTTTTTTGTTACTACATTTTGTGTGACAAAAATACAAATGGCAACTAAATATAATTCTTAAAATATAAATCTACAGTGTTTCTGAAAATAAAAGTGATTCCTTAAAGTTGGCTTTACTTCCATTTAAGCAACTGTGGCCAACATTTTCCAGTTCTGGAAGGGATGATTTTTCAACTTTGTTACTTATTCTTGAATTCTTCCATAGCACAATGCATATTAATATAAATTTTGGTTCTGTCGTACCTTAGAGCATAGGAAGTTTCTTTAATATAAACTTACTCATGATTTAGCCAAAATTAGTGCCTATTTCGTTCAATAACTTTATTCATGAGGGCAGTTTTCCAAAGTAAAGGCTTTCAAATTATAAAATCAACTCAGTTGATCAAAATAACCTATCTAAATATATGCCTAACTACCATGTTTAATTTCGTCATGAACGATGCATGCAGGACTTGCCATACTGTACACTCAGTTATTGCGCTGGCTGCTAAATTTTCTAAACTGTGTTGAGTCCTTACTATGAGATTGAAACTTTATGTGATTTTTACTGTTTGGCCACCTACGTAATTGCTGAGTTTGCATGCGATATAGCGCTTCCTTCTCTGGCCAGCACGTCGCGTAGTCGAATTTACTTCCTTCGATCCAGCTACGTTTTCCAAGAAAAAAAAAGGAATGTATGCCTACTAGCAGTATCGAAATAACTAAAATTCTAAGGATTATTTCAGTGCCTTTAAAATTTCAGCAAATAGGGCATCCGTGATCTTATATAGTGCGTATTAATTTATTTGAAGTATTTTAGCTTATATGGCGGAATTTCAATAAAATTATACAAACAGAAAAAAAGCTTTTATTTTTTAAATTGAAATAAATGCACAAACATTCTTGCCATTTAAAAAATTCATAATTGAAAGCAATGCACCCCTGGCACTTCACAGGAAAATTGTTAACCTGGTTTTGGCTAAAATCATGTCTGGCTTAAAGCATGCGCTCTGATTTATAACAGCTAGTAAGAGTGCCACACATTTAGGACTTCAGATGTACAGGCTGCTGCAGCGCAAAAAATATATATGTCTCATAAAGGGAGACGAGATCGCTTCTATGCAAAAACTACCAGCAAATTAAAATTGTGTTTTTGTGTAATATTTTCTCTACATTTTTAAAATTTGAAGCCAAATTTGTTCATGCAGAAAATTCGGAAAATGCATTCGGTCCACTTTCGACATTAGTTCCACAAATCTTCGTCAGACCCCAGTTAACGAGGCAAGGAGTGTGCAAAGTTTGAACATTCTTAAACGTCGCTACTTTTCGGCGTTTACGACAGGAATTTGTAGCTGTTTGTGTCACCTCTCGTGTTCTTGTCTCTTCCGTTTTTGTAGGGTTTTTATATCCGGCCTCTAAGTCAATGTGCCGATTGATGCATGGCTCATCGGGGTGCATGATTTTGAAAAGGCCTGTAAAGGAAGATGTTCTTGTCTTGTGCCTGCCATTTGTTGGTAGGGGAAGCGTTCAGAGGCAACTATTCCCTTTTGCCCCCAATGTAGAGCATCAGAGGCACCGCATGTGATCTCGTTGACGTCGCTGTTCGTCCTAAGCTAGCCAATCTTATCCTTAGAGCTTACAACTTCTACCCTCCATCTCAATAATTAATGAAACGTGCCATTACCATGGGGTGATTTTTGTGTAAGCTTATAGATAAATTATTCCGTTGTTATACTGCACTGATGAAAATGTAATTTTTGCTGATAATTATGTTTCTTAATAGTAGGAAATCTGCCCATTCCTAACACATACGAGCAGCTTATCTGTGTTATGTTATTTTTCTTGATGCGAGCACTAAGCCGATTTGCCCGTTTTCCTGAGAGAAACAGAAAAAAACTGAAACTTAATTCCTCACACACAGTTACCAGTTTAGCTAAACACAGTAATTTTAAGAGAATCTGATTTTTAATCCTGTGAAGCTGCCCTCTAAAAGCAGCTTAACAAATTTACTAGACAGTTTTATATTTGAACCAACCCATAAAGGCCAAGCCCATGCAAATACTATAGAAGCAATTGATGACAACATGAGTGCAAAAGATAATTCCGTTTGAAAGGTAGAATTTTTTTGCGGTCAATGCTCACCGGACAGATGTTCTAAAAGCGGAAATAGTACGAAGTTAACCATTTGAAAATGTCAGGACAGGTATTTGATATGTTTAATGCACTTGAAATAAGAAATTAACGTTCATAGTAAAACAAATGCCATGCATTGTATGTACGGGAAACACAGTAAAAAATGCCAGATATTTTTTTAGAAAGAGGACGGAGCATGAGCTTCTCGGAAAACAGATACTGCTCTTGCTAAAACGGCAGCTATACCATGCAGGATTAGGAATGTGCAGTGAAAACAACAAAGCCAAATCTGTTGAAATATAATGAATTACCACCTCAATTTTACTAATTTGCCTTAAACCTCGCCCATGCCTTGATACCTTTAAGGTGGTTGAAACACTTGTGCACAAGGTACAATAAATCATAAACGTTCTAAAGAAGTACAATGTATATCGTATATGTACTTGTTTGTGCTTTGTCATTTTAAAATAAAAAAAATAAGCATGGTTTTCAGGAAACCGAGTCGTTTTCTATCATAAAATTTGAAAATATTTCCATATTTCTCGATTTTTCTTAAAGGTTGACGTATCCTTTAAAATATGTCCCAATCACCAGAATAGACTGATCTTACTTCAATTCAACATAGAGTTTGTTTTTGTGAATTGAAAAATGGTATGTTGTTTTTCGATGATTGCAATGACCAGGAATGTCACCGCTGTCGTAAATCTTCACGATGGTTGAACAGGCAATATTACTCTTACATACATGCTGTTTATACCAGAATTCGTTTTTATTTCTAATGAAACGTGAAATTTTTTAATTAAGCCATCAAGGAAAGGCTTTCAGTGGGTTAAGCCTTCGCAAATATGTCATTGGAAATTTAATTTCAACGAATATAGATGTACAAAAGTACGAACACCAGTCCAAATGTCTTAGCGCCTAATTAATAGTTCAATCATCACCATAAAATTATATTGTAGGATTCGGATATACTACCCCGCTTATTCCATGACGTCAAAATTATATGTCGTAATATATGTTATTCCCAAAAGGCAACCATTAAACAAAATATGTTTTTGACAGGTGATCGTAGGGTTTAATATCCTACAGTATGTATCGTGACTCTTGGAACCTAATGACAGAAAAGTAGATTCATGACTTTTAGGCAAATTTGGCATTGTGTTTTTGTCCTACTCTTCTCGCTTATTCCGGAAAGTGTCCTCTGTGTTTACGGAATATGCATTTATTTTATGTTGGCCTGTCGATATGTTTATACATTTAAGTTAAAAGCTATGCTTCCTGTATTTGGGTAGTTTCTACGCCCTTAAATAGAAAAAAAATGTAGTTTGCGATTCTGAGTTTGTCTTTTACCTTTGGAGAAAACTTTTTACCGCTGAAGTATTCTCAAAGTAGTATCTGCCAAAATCAAAAATATGTATTTTCTGTGCCCAGTAAACAGCGAGAACGACGTTGCAAAAACCAGACGTTTTAAAAAATTTTACTGACAGTTTTACAAAACTGTGTGTTTTCATGTCCTCAAGTGGAGTACTATAGCCTACAGGCTATGCTTTGGATAGGCACAGTGATATTGTCCTGCCGTTTGTGAAGGCATTAGGACAAACCGCCAGCCTATCTTAAATCGACATTTGCGTACATATATAAAAAGTAATTCTTGAAAAATCCAGTTCCTATTAATGCGCAATTTATAAATGGACCATATACGCTGCCAGCAGTTTGAGTAATACACCAGTGCTTATATGTCCCCCCTATCGTAAAACGAAACCCAAAGAACGCAGATAGTGCACAAGTGAATAAAATATTTTACGTTCGTGATGGGTACACAGTCACTATTTTTAGGTAAGCTGAAACCAGTAAAAGCGCCAGTTTTCGATCTACCAAACTATGTAAACATCACTCGTTACAGTTTGCCATTAAAGTGCTTTTTACAAAGGTAACTCTCGTTAGAAATTTGAAGCCTTTTTCCCAGGTACAAATGTGAAGCAAGAAGAAACGGCAGAATTTATTTGTACAAACAAATTTCGGGAGAGCTTGCCAACTGCTTCCTCTCTTTGTTTGACTAACATTACAATTGGAGAACACAACATGTTGAATTCTCACAGAAGCAACAATAGCAAGGTCATTTTAACGCGGCGAACAGTCAATAGTAATGTCATATTTAAACTTGGAAAAGAAAAGTAGGGACGGGAATTAACAAGAATAAAATGTTGATTAAATGTGGCATGCATTTACCAGGACAGTGGGAGATGAACCACACCGTTTAACTGCTTACATTGTTCGGGTTTCACCCGCTGTTTGTAGGCTGCTTCCATGTAGCGCAAGGTCCGGCTTGTTCCTGCACGAATAAGAACTCGGAAAGAGGTGTTGATGTAAACAAAGTAAACAATATTTAAAAAGTGTTTTGTAATGGAAGACTCGAGCACTTTGTTTTCTTGTTTTAAAAGCCAAGTAGGCAAATGATCTGCAGCCAATGTATTTGCATCCGCATCCAAAAGCGCGCGTAAATCCTACGAAAGTTCAAAATGCAGTGTACTCCACTTGTTAATTTTTTCATACAAAGAGAAAGCAGTTGACAAGCTTTCCCGAAATTTATTTGTACAAATAAATTTTGCCGTTTCCACTCGCTTCAAATGGATCAAATGCGTATACTCCGTTTAGTTTTGTTGTGTACAACCATTTTGCGACGGTGAGTTTTCCCGTTTAAATCTCCAAACGCAGGAAAGAAGCCTCTTCCCAGGCACTCACAACTTCGATAAAAGATTTTGGTATTTATAACTTTTTGATGGTTATAAACAATAACGCAACACTTTTCGTTTCTTGGCAGCTTCGTCCCAGTTGTGAAAAACCTCGGCGATCTGGGTGGGACTAAATGCACGGCTCCCGGTGGATCCTCGAGGCTGTAGTTTTAGCTGTACGAAGGCCTTCCCCTTTCATTCAAGGATCCTTTTTCCACAGAGGTCAGCGACATGTTCCCAGACGGCTTACTTTGTTTATTCAAATCTGCCTATTAGTTATTGATAAGCCAACTCGTGTATCCTTCTTGCTGAAGTGGGGCTCGGGAAAATAATAGAGGGCGTTAACGGAACCTATACGCACTAATGTGCCTAGAGTCTCGAATTATAGTCTTCTTAGGCAGGCAGTCATCGTTCTCTACCAGTACTTCGTGCGCTTAGGCCTATAGGGCTCTAGATCGAGCCTCGAAGTAAAACGAGATGTGTAGATTTGGTAAGGCGACCAGCAAGTGTACTCTGCCCTAGTTCCTACTTTCGATCGCAGCCAAAATAGCCAGAAGCCTGTGTCAACGCGACAAATTAATTGAACTTGATTGTTGCTAAACAAAATGCACTATGTCCCACTAGATTGCCAGCTTTTCCCAAAAGTTATTTACATAGGTGGATTAAATTCTTAAGAACTTGTTTCACTTCAGGTAGCTAACTGTTTGCTTTAGTGTATCAGTTAGTAGGTTTTAAAATGATTCGGCAATTTAGAAAGTTTTTTTAAAACCAAAGGATGCCCTTCCTTTAAGTATACCATTTACAGACGGCTTAATTTGCCATCAAACGAGAACAAGAAATATTTTTTTCATATATGTTTTCCATATAACATATTTGAATTTATAAATGCAGTCAAAATCAATGATAAAAAACGCATATTATTTAAGTAGATACTTTTACAGTACATACGTTTTATTAGCAGTCATAAATAAGCTCGTTAAAAAGCCAACATTCTATCATGACTGACATAACTTTAAAGTAGACTACACGATAATCACTATCACGACCTGAGTGAATGTCGATTAGTGAGAGATTATCAATCTTTCGCGTATGTCGGCATGTTGCACGAAATCTGGCGCGTACTGTAGAAATGTGTGTTGAATTGATGCTCATCAACCTTCTTGTTCTGCCTTAAGGTTCACTTTCGAAAGCCGTCAGTGGCCACACCGATAGGTGAACGCCCATCCGCCAAGGTTATTCTTCCTAAGCGGAACCAGTAGACAAGCGAGGCCGTGACTCGGTGACAGTTCACGGATTCGAACCTTGAGTTAGGCATGAATGGCTGAAGACGAATAATAAGCCCAAAATAGCCATGCCAAACTCGCGCATCTGCATCGATAACGTTCATTTGCCTAAAACATTACTTCTCATTCTAGTTCTTATTTAAACAATTTTCTTTAATTTTTCTATCGTTTGAGTTGCCAACTAGAGACCCGAGTCAGACTATAAGCCAAAGAGAAAACAAACTATTCGCGATGCGATCTCGATTTGTGCATAAAAATAGAGCATGACGGGTAGGCCAAAAATATATAATTGTTCTCCAGCCAGTAGTGTCTGTTAGCACGCGAAAACTGCAAGGCGAAAGAGGAGGAACACGTGCCATCCAGTTTCTACTCTTCAAATTGAATCACATCTGGAATCACATCTTAGGTCAGCCTGAACCTGTGATTATTTGGCATAACTATTTTGGCGTGTTTGATAATTAAACTCAAGACCAAGTCATCAGCTTACCAAGATCTTGAGTTTGTTTCTGTGTGAGAAAGCCTAGCCACGAGGACCTTATAACAGCCTTCTGCTCAATATTCTGTCGCATTTAATTTGATTGTATCTCTTGCCGATTTCGTACAAATTATGAAAATGATTGATTTAACTGCTTTCACTATGCACTAGCCTTCCACCCAGCTGAGTGCCGTTTCCAGACGCGCTTATGACCTCTGGGAAATCTTACGTTATCAAATCCAGGAAATCAAGCAAGCGCTTTCAACGAAGTTCATACTTTAACAGGAAGATTAATTTAATAGCATAACTATGTATATTGATGACTCGCCATATCTGTACGCATTAATATCATCTATCAGCAATGATAAACTTAACAAAAAGTGGTTTCATTAGCACGTGCTGACCATATTCCTTAATAAGAGTATACGTCAACAGTCTGCCTCGATCTATCCATGCCTCGTATAAGGAACAAATGACCGTTGGGTATTTGATATCCTTGAATACACTGACGACATTTTCTCCGTTTCTTTTTCCAGACTAAATTCACGGATTTGCCTTCTCGTCAAGCGATTTTCTAACATATTTGTAGTAGACCTCACTGACAGGTTATGCTTTTCCGTGTTTGTAGAAGGACTGATAAAATACCAAAAAATCGTTTTGTTGAAATAAACTTTGGAGGTAAATAAACTATTCTGTCTCATCAGCCAGAAATGACATTAACTGTTGTCCTGGAAATTATGTTGATTTAACAGTTCTTTTTCTACTGAAATCGGCACTGTTGACAAAGACTTCTTTCAGGGCTTCAGACCAGACCTTAATACCTATGAAAAACTGTTTATGCTTCAGGTTTAAAACAAATTTTGATAGCTCTTTTGGATGTCGAAAACTAACACGCATTTATGGACTCTCCACTCTTCCTCATTTTTTGGAGGGCAGCTTGTCTTTGTTAATCAGCCTTTTCTAACGTGCTTGAGAAAAGAACTTACCAATCCATTGAAATTAGTGTCTACAATTTAGTCATGACAACCTAAAATGTGATAGTTTCTTTTAGGCATTTTAAATGCCACCAGTGTTTGAAAAAACGCAACTTGTTGCTTTATTTATACCCATTTCGGAGAATGCGGTATAACTTTGCACAGGTGTCCTCGTTTTCTTAGGCGAGCTTTATCGGCTGGCACCTGCCCACCAGCCAAGACAAGGCAAGGGAATGATGATGGAGCTGTGTGTTGAAATGTTTCGGGTTTAGTCTGCCCGCATGTAGCCAATCAAAATTCTACCCATCGTATGGCACCAAGAACAGAAGGGTGCACATAAATGCAGTGTACATAAATACAGTGGACATAAATACAGTGCACATGAATGCACGGCAGTCTGTCCGTATTTAGCCAACCAAGAGTCTACACATCGTGTGAGACCGCTAGCAGAAAGGTGCACATACATCCAGGGCAAGGGAGCGCATATAGAAACTTCCTCGAACCAACGTCCCTCAAGATCATGCCAACTAAATTTATGTGCTACAGCAACTTAGAATGAACATCTATCGAGCGATGGACTTGGCGATACAAACAGTTTGTGAATATGGATCGGGTGAAGCTTAAAGAAATTAAAACGAAAGGTCACTAACAAGTCCTTTGTCAATCAGTCCATCTTCTTTTCAAGAACCGCTTTGCATGTGGACCTCTTATTCCTCACTAAAATGTGAAGTTTATAAACGCGGAAATCGCGGGTGCAGCTTTTGTTGAACTCGGTTTTGTGGCTAGATGACGAATACAAATAACGCAACTCGTTACCGACAATCCGTATACTTATTTTAATTTAGGTAAGCATCTGAAGGTTTATAGGGCTGAAACAGGACTCGGTGTGGTGCAAAACCCAGATTTGAGATGGTAGAAACCGAGAGGGGGAAGTTGGATATACTAACAGGTTGAGAAACAATCACTTAGGTAGTATTGAAGCATTTTTCGTGTTAACATCCTGATGTCGATTTACTTTTTAAGACACTTCTGATTCTTTATAGGTAACATTACAGTCCGTATTGTTCTAAGCAGTCGATGCATGTTCACTTGGCAGAAACCTGTTGGCCAGAGTAGATTTTTAATGGAAATAAAAACTGCAAAGTTACGGAATAAGTCAAAACCATTGAGATATAAAGAAACATACCTTTACCGTTAAGATAGTTGACAGTTCTGGAGGCAAATACGTTATGCGCAAATTAATATAATATCGCAGACGTACAGGTAAATAGACAAAACTTTACAAATGCGATTCTCAACAAACATAACTCCACACTCAGGATAACATTTCTTCGTCCTGACTAACTAGTACCAGGTAATAAACCCAGTAGAAGGCATTGTAAATTAGGAAACAAAGCGGGAACAGGACCCGACTGTACTTATCAATCTTGCAATCATCAATCATTTTGGCCTTTTGGGTCAGCTCACTCCTGCGTGTGGAATGCGCGATCGTCTGCTGCAGGACCGGATCCAGATCCCCCAAGAAGGTCATCCTGCGCTGCAGAGTGAAGCCACTGGGCATCATACCAGAAGGCTTCGTTCCACTGTCTAGGCAAGCCAGTTCAGCGCGCTGTAGTGCCGCGCACCACAGGGCCAACTCCTCCTTCACAATCATCTCCACATCCTTGCGCCAGTGTTCTCGTCTCCGATGTCGCAGCAAGGTGATCGCCAGGGCGTACTCCACCAGTACGCCAATCACAAAGGCGATGGCAAAAATCAGCCAGATGTCTATAGCCTTGATGTAGGAGACGCGGGGCAGGTTGGCAGTCACAGAGGCGGCCTGTGTCAACAAACCCAGCAGACTCATCAGTCC
>UYRU01000036.1:0-14549 GCA_900617775.1 Dibothriocephalus latus | reverse complement strand
ATATATATATATATATGTATATATATATACATTTTTGCCGATCAAGGATGCCTATCTGCCAGTGTGACGTTTTCCGATCGAAACTGGCAAGGCCAAAAGCCAGTGGCGCAATTATTAGTGCATTGGTCTTCTTACTATCAAGGTCGTGGGTTCGACCCTTGGGTGGGGCACCATATGGGGTTCAGTATGGCTGGCTGATGACGTTTAATGGCCAGTCTAGTCGCCCTTGTCTTTTTCGCTTATTTAATCATCCATATATTTTTGCACATATCATCTGCTACGCCCAAGCACGCATGGTTTTGGCTCACTGCCCAGCTAGCGACGTACGTCGAAAGGGCAGTGTCATCAAGGTGACACGAACTCACTCCATTTACGGATGCTAAGTTTACCTCTTCTGCCTGTCTTATTCTCTTGGCACAAAAGTCTTGCATGCTGTCGCACTCCTACAAACTCCCATGATCATGCTCGAAAGATCCGACAAATAAGTCTATCCTTTAAGTAATCGCGCCTCCGTCTTCCATGCAATAAGAAACTGCACCTCGTATATTTTCCGCCAATTATCTATATATTGCATTTGTAGGTTTTGCATCTAGGATACAGTGCCAATTTATTGCTAAACTTTAGAATAAATCCGTCGCCTTGATCGTGCTGTGATTATGCATTAGTAATACACACTTTGTTCTGATAAAGCAGTGTAATGCTGTTATAAGACATTTTTCCAAAATGGAACAAAATGACCAGTCCCCAAGCACAACTTAGGCTCACCACTTTTAGGATATATTTAGAAGAAAAAATACATTTTGTGGTACGCTGATGCAGGCAGCCTTACTGAAAATGTAATTGTGTTTTCAGTTGCCTCAGTAACCTAAGCTATTGAAGGGATAAGATCCACGACCATAGCCGGCAGGGGAGTTTCGGATGCGACGAAATCGTCTCTTGGCCATGGGTGATCCTTAACGAACAAAAAGTGGATGTGGATTATGACAAAACAAATATTCAAAAATAGAATCAATGCAATTATACTACTCAAATAAATGCTAACATTTTAATGTTAATACCGCTAACACCCCCTGACTCAGCATTCATTCATTCTTGACATTAGGGAACCGCAGCGTTCTATCTCGGCTGCGTCTTCTAGTCCATTATATTTCTTGGCCCTTACTGTAATTCCCATTCAAACTATCAAAGTATTTGTCTTCATATAGACGCTCCAGCTTAGGCAGATTCAACACGCCGTCATTAAGCGTGATTAATTGCGCTCGATTCTAGGAACTGTTGCCTACAAATGTCACGCTTACTGCGATTAGGAGATCCATTACCTTAGTTTGCTCCACAAAATACTTTTATTCTAGTGCACATCAGGCCAAACGGGAAGGCAAATATGTAAGCTACGAAGGAAAGATAGGTTAACATCGGTGTTTTGAGAGAGTTTTTTTATGTATGACGTACAACAGCTTAGTTGATTAACTGCAACTAAAAATGCTCTTCCTGCGTCACTTTTTTAAAATAGGCTCGGTTTTATTCTACTTCTCGTCAAAACTTCCTGTGGAATTGCCAGTTTTATGTCCATTGCGATAAGAACCAGTATCTGATGCTGTCTTTAATAATGGGTTTGAGCTTGTAAACATAGAAGCGTAGGTGAATAAAGTTCATATACTTAGACGAGTGTTTTTATCTCAGGCGTATGCATAGGGCAAAAAGAAGGACTCTCGATCACCAGAATCATGTTTTTACTAGTCTTCGCTTTCGAACTCCTACTGGAGTCCATCGTCAGAGATGAAAGACTCGACGACATAAAATAAGCAATGGTGCAGGAGGCCAATAAACGAATAGTGACATCGGTCCAGGGATCCCTGCGTAGAGCAAGGTATGCCGGCCCCAAGCCGAGAATCGATTGAAGCGTGGGCCTCAATTTAGAACTCAGTCAATCAATTTATCGGTCTGGCGCCGTTATACATAGCCGAAATGAAGTCACTGGTGGTTGATTAGCCCCTGCCCCCTATAGATGTTGTTAGTTTTTTTCATTGACACTTTTATCTCGGACGCTGGAGTCCAGTAACAGTTCGAAAAGCATGATTCAGGCGGTCGAAGTGACCTCTTCATCTTTACCTAAAGTTCATGTTTCAGTGCTTGCGTTAATTTCATATGGTCCAGAATCACGTCTTAATTATATTTTGCTTTTTAAATGCTCTGCAGTTCACCGCTACCGAGGAAGAAAGCGAACGAAAACTTTAGAGTCAAAGGCACACTCGTCAGCCAGTCATTCCCTGCCCCACGTGGTGTACAAACTGACCTATTTGATCAGAGTCCAACGCCCAACCCATTGAGCGTCGAGCTCGTTGTCTTGTCGTTTAAGGTCGAGAGATGGTGACACTCGTGTATTTACTTGCACCGGCCGCTAATGGGATTCACTTATATCATGTACAGGCATCTGAAGTTCACGGTCGATGTAGATATAGTGACAAGCTTTCGCAAAACTGAACATATATGCAACCAACTATGGTAGCTTTACTCAAATTTAATCATTGTTTTCTTATCGTGCTGCTTGTCACGTACTTTTTTATGGTTTGTATCAGGCAGATATTTTATTTAAAAGTTGACACACAATCCTCAATGTTCGTAATTATTCTTACCAAATGCTGTTGTATTGAACATGGCTATTTAAGAATGTCATACTAATATATCTTTTACCGCAATAAACACATGTATCATACGCTTGCATAGTAACATGAATTCTCATTTTTTTCTGGTAATCCTCATTGCTATATTTACTGTATTCTGCTCTTATACGTTCTGACGAAATATTTCTCCATATGGCACATAGTGGATACTTTAGGCTTTTGAGAAAATTTGGCATAACCAGACATAACATAATGCAGGTCATTGGAAATGCTGCAAAATGCAGGGTATGTGCAGTGAACGAGCAACAAATGTGTGTTCATCTCCGTCCGAAATTAATTTAATATTTCTCTTGCGCATCGCAAAGTTTAATTTTTTTGGATTTACGAAAGCACTTAATGAGAAAAGTCGGATGGCGAGGCCAATGGCTATCAAACTAATCGTCCTTGAACTGAATGCTTTTGTCCGCACTGGCAGATAATTCAAGTTTCTGATTATTAGTCATCACCTAGATATTTAAAAGCCTCTGTGGGATCGTAAGTCCTTTAATTCATTCAATGCGCTGAGTCGACTGGTTCTCCAGAAAGTTGGCAATATAATAAATCAGTTTTTCTTAGCCATTTTGCCTGTTTTTCCCTCAAAAAAGCTCATATTCGACCCCAAAGTATGTTTAAACCTACGCAAAGCCAATCTACACGAATGTCAGTCACGCATGTTTACGTCGGATAGTTAACACAAAGAGATGGAGTTCAAATAGTTAAATTTACCATACCGTGGATTTCTATAATGAAAAAATGTCATTTATTTGACAAGAAACTGCATATTACGCAAAACCAGCCCACCTTGCGCCCTAGAAGGCCTACAGCGGTAAACTCATGACTATTCTTTAAAAAAGATTATCTAGGTTATTTTTTTAGAAAAAAGGAAAATTCTGAAATCGCGAAAAATTCCTGCAACTAAATCAACTGCATTTTGGAAGTGTACGGAAAGTTATTCCATACATAAAATGGAATTAATGATTTAGTGCAAGTAGAACTGAACTTAGAAGCGGTCTTTTGGTGGAGTTCTTTTACTTAAATATCGAAGGACACGTATTCTTTCGACAGAAAGTAAACAGCATGTAGCTTAGAAACCTTGGGTACAATTTGAACTCATTGAATTAAATCCATTTGGCGATTTAAAAAGGTTTGGAAACCGAAACATAGGCTATTTGAGAGACGGGCTAAAAAATTATCACAATTGACTGTCCATACCTATGAAACGGGTCACAAGTTTAATTTCACAGCCACTAAAATAATGGCTCATGCCGAAAGAAACAGAAAGCGCAAAAGGATTCAAGCCTGGAGCTTCGCTGAGAACTCAGTCAATCACTATATCGATCTTGTGCCGATTTAAAACCCCCTGCGTATTCATGTCTATACAGGCGTTACTGTTGTTTGATTAGCCACTACCCCTATAACTGTAGCTTCATATTTTGCCACTGCAGTAGCGGTTTGAAAGCTCCACTGAATACACACATTATTTTGTCGATAAAACAGCGTTTTTTCTCTCGTACTTATAGTTTCACCTGGAATGCGAAAGGTTTTTCCTTCCCTTCACAAGTTCATGCATGGTGTTTTCCACTGAGAGTGATTTCTCGATAATCCTGAAGGTAAAGGTTAACTTACCATGCGAATACTCATTGAAAGGCAATGGGGAGACTTCGTGCTCCGTCAAACCTTCCTCCATACCGAAGGGATATATCTCGTTCCTCATAAATGGCACTGCATGAATTAGATTGGCGAACAATGCGAGGAGTGTCATCATGCAAATGCCCATGTTGAACGTTGGACTTCAAAATACGCAAAAAGGACATTCATAAAATTTGAGCATGCCAAATATAATTTATAGTAAGAAATACATCGTCGACGTTAAATGTAGTTTAACAGGGTTAGATTACCAACTTAAGTATTATCTGTTCTTTTGAGGGCTAACCGTTATTTCCACAAAAGCCGAAAAATGTTGCCTGTTAAACTTATTGTTTAAAACTAACGTTGATATAAGAGCCTAATTTAGGGAGAAGATATTAACCTCTTGCTAATGAATATAGTATACCCAAACGGTAACAGTCTTGTAAAGGGCTTATTAAGAAAAACAAGCCCCAGAAGGCTGTAATACAGGACTGATGGTAATAAGCGTTATACGGATGGGGCAATGTGGGAGCGTAGAAGAGAAAATAAATAAAACAGGAATAAGTAGATATAATTATTTTAGAAAACTAATATATAGCAAGGGAAAATCTTGCTTTAATTGAAAAATAAGTTAATGCAATAATAAGGTAAAGATAAATATAAATTTTCATTATCGTCGGTCACGTGTTACAGAATTCTGAGGGTTTGGTTAATCGTGTAGCCCTTCCACTTATGGAAAATGCTAAGACAATTAGAAAAATTGTGCTCATATATCAGAACACTGGGCGACCCTCTGCTAAGCCAAAACCCTCATAAGTGCCTATCGTAGTGGCACAAGATTGTCTTGGCTTCCACCTGGCACCCATGTAGTCAGTCTGCGTGATATTTTGCCATCGAGGCCCGAGCTGTATTAGACATGGGATGGAGGTCGTCAACTAAACAAGGAGTATTCATTTTCCCTTCACAGGCTACTGTTCCTACATTGGTGGTCCTTATTCGACCCCCACCCCCGGTTGGTGTAATTCTACAGGCATAACTATCGCTAACGTAATAAGTTCAAGTGTTTCTCCTAAGTTGTATTATCGTCAGAAAATACCTTCATTTCCATATTTCATTACAGTTTTCGCTGGTTCTCACGGACGAGTAAGTTCTGTTAACAGTCGGTGAGCGTTCGGCAACGAATTTCATACAAAACTAGACTTCAGCATGAGGAAAACGCAGATGTCGTCTTAAAGTTAGTGCATTGTTATAGACCTTAATCAGTCCATAGCTGCCGACGTGGATTTTCAGAATTGCACTGTAACACGGATTTGAAGTTGGCTTTGTGTTAACAAAAGAAATATATGCAAATTGCATCGGTTTTTTGTAAGTAAAATTAATGCACGATAGAGGCTGGTGGTGAAGTTCATTTTTAAAACTAAATTACATAGCCGGCAAAGACAAGGGAGACTGGAATGACCATTTTGACTTGCAAGCCGTCCTCTTCCAAATGTAGCTAACCCCAGGTGTTGCGGCACCAGAGGTGAGCATTCAGCGGTTGGAGTCCTAGACATCAGTCCACGGGTTCAAGCGTACGATTGGCTGATGACGTCTAACAGGTCAGAGATGACTATATCAGTCTCGCTTGTCTTTGCCGGCAATGCTTTTTCGGTTTTAATAAAGGAACTTTATTACCACCCTCTGTCTTGTGCCAAATTTGCGTTTGAATAGCAATGCAATTTGCATATATTTCTCTTCTTAAAATAAAGATAGCAGCGCCAATATAAATCTCCTTCCATTTCCATCCTAATTCTGGGATAAAAACTTCCTTTCCTTAACTTTTTCCTGGAACTCGCATGTTTGCTTCCATCAGCAGCCTTCCTGTTGCCTGTTTCGGTAAGTTCATTCTACATTTACCCTTAAACTTTGAGCGGTTTGCGAGTGAGCCCAGAGACAAAACGAGAAGATTGAATTCCGCAATTGACCCTTAATCACCAATCTTCCACTATTTGGTCTAAAAATCAAATAATAACTATCTTCTCTAGGCATTTTATTTCCCCTTCAGCTATGTTTCTCTATTCTAAGGCACATTTTGAAACCTATCTGTACTGTTGACCTAGGTTTTTAAACAAAGGCTCTGCTGTTTGTTAGATTGATTTCCTTTTTAATATGGCTAATGCGCAGACCACATAACAAAACCATCACGTGTCCGGTAGGATCTTCAACAAACTTAATTTTAGGAACTAACGTTGTTTTTAAAATAATAGATTTATCATGCTGTTTAACAATTTTGCCTAATGAAACATAAGTGTCATAAGATAAAAGGGAGAAAACACTAAAATATGCAAATGCCTAGAAACCGCTCTCGAAGCTTAATTTTCTCTGTTATTAAAAGATCGCTGGAGACCAGTGCACAAGAAATATATTTCCTAGTGCCCAAATGTTACATAAATTCAGAATATTTACCAGTAAGGTCTTCCATTTAAATTGCTTTAAGCTTTCTAGCGACGCATAAAAGATAGTTGCATGCCTTCAGTAAAATGTTAACGAAGGAGCCCTACCTACTTTGAGACGAATCTACTGGTTTCTCCTCAGAGCTGCAATTATCACGACAATAAAGGTTTCTTGTAAGCGACAGCGTGGTTTACTTTAACATAACTAAACTAAAAAGCTGAACTTAAAATAATAAAACCAGATAACTGAGTAAAAATGAACAACAATTAAACCTTGATAATAAACAAATGAGGTAACTAAGCTAAATAATAAACTACGACGAAATAAGTAGTTATTTATGTCTTTGAAAACTGAGGTGCTGCTTATAAGGAACGCTTACCAACAGTAATCACCGGACCAATGCTGGCGAGACCACTGGGTGAGCAAAAAATTTTTAGTTACACAAAATCATAAGGCAGATTTGGCTTCTCGGTAACTATTAATGTTTTAAATAAGGTGAATATTTTCTGTTAAACACTGTATGTTGAGGAATATTTAGGCGTGTATAAGTTTTAAAAGCGAAGGCCACGTAGCTTGTACCTACGTCCCTTCATCAAAATTAGCAGGTTGGCTTTTAATTAAGTGGCTTTACTGGCAACTGAAAAACGAACCACCGCTTAAATATCATGCAAACTGCCTTTGCTTTTGACCAAATCGATTGATTCAATTTTTAGCATTCCTAGAGCCTACATAAATAGTATTTCTTCCTCATCCTATGAGACCTTACTTTTTTGAAATTTTATAGATGTAGGGAGTTACTGAGTTATTTTGCAGCCTTCTTTGGTTAATATCTCCTTTACTTGAGGCACAAGTAAAACGTTTCCTGGCCACGAAGGCTTAAAAGGATTAAGGGAAGTGCTTATTTTTAGGCTTTTTAAGCATGTTTCTTTGAACAAGCAACTGAGGAATCGACGACACTGTAACCTATATTGTGTAGTTTATGCATTTAATTATGAAACGTGCCTATACTTCGCATTAGGACTCTGATGCAAGTTTGTTATATGGAAGAAAATTTCTGACAAATGTATTCTTTGCAGTAGGACTCTGTGTATCTAAGTATGGAAGATATTAAGCTGCAGCTCGCACGCCACCATGACTTCGCAACTTGAAATTATGCTCTGCTTCAACCAATTTATGGACATCAACAGAAAGCATGTCCAGCTGAAGTAAAATAAAGCTATTTCAGGAAGCTCGTTCTAAGCGTTAGGAAGCAGTTTAACTTTAAAACACTAGGCTCTGTTGTTTTTGTTGCACCACAAAGAGCATTCTAAGAAACATGGTTAATCAGAATCTATGGTGAGACTTTCCAACTTTGCAAAATAAACGGCAAAATAAGAAAAATCACTTTCATACGAGGAATTCCAGTTTTTAAATTCCTAAATTTTAATAATCAAGTCATGTTCAGACACCCGTCAGGGAAGTAGAAACTAATATATCACACTTTCTTGGTCAAATCGTAATAACAGTCAAATGGTAAGTTTTTTGGACGCCAGTTGATATTCAAAACTATTTCAAAGCTTTTTAAACATGTGCTTTGGTTTTCCTGTTTTCAAAAGACGTTTTGTACGTGTTTTCAGGCATTAAAGCGCAATGACTGTTGTATTTGCAATATGTGAAAAATAATATTTGTTTCAAAGATATAGTAAGTGTTGTTTTGGCGTAACTTTGAAAAAAAAAATTGTCAAAGCTCATTCTGTAAAATTGATGTCTACTTCTTATTGGTAACCCTAATGTAAATTCCGATTTGATGCACAAATGATTTACGCGTAATCATGTTTAGACCCCTTATATTTTGAGTCTGCCACGAAGAGTTCATGTTACATATGGTACTGAAAAAGACTTACTTCACAACTTCGCACAGACCACTAGAACTCTAAAAGTGCGGCCACCTCTTTATAGTATTTGTTTTTAAATTCAGCCAATTGTATTGAGGCTGTGACTTGAGCTCACTAATTGGCCCCTATTGGCAAGCAAGTTATATCATTCAAATCGGAATTGAAATAAAAAAGGTTGATAACTGGGACAAGGCCTTCCAGAGAAAAAACTGTTAACAGACTCCAGCGTATTACTAAAGTGCCCAGTTTCAAGTAACAAATGCCCGGAAGTCCAAAAATTGCCTGAAATTGAGCCGTAATTTTTCTGTGTCATAAGCGCGCGTACATTTTCTAATATGTTCCACAGTTGGCCTATTTTACCCATTAGATGTTGACTTTTAACCCCGCTTCGTTTATTTGAACTGCAGTAATAAGGTCATTTGCGAAGGCTTACCCTGTGCAACGACTCTTAATGATGTCAACAGTTGTCTTCCTCGGCTACTATGCATTGTTTGTAATCTTTCGATATGGTGGGGGTTTGTGCGCCTAATTTTATTCATGGTGAATAGAGGGCGGAAAATTGTGAAATGACCTATTAAAGTAAAAAGTATCTCCCTCAATTTCATTAAAACATCCGCATTTGCATTACCTTATGCTAAAAGAATATGAAAGCGAGCATTACTTATAAAACAGGAGTATACAGCGGGGTTTGTTGAAGACTTCACTTTGGATGTCCTATACCACTGCATGGCATGAGTAAGGATTAGTACTTAAACGTCTTTTTAAATTTGTATAACAAATTACTTCGAAAACGATAAACAAAACACAAAGGCTTATCAATTGGTAAGGCCGTATACTTTGTAATAAGGGAAAAAACGAAGCACAGTCAATCAAAATTGAGTGCATATTACAATTGAAGAACTAATGAACATTAGGTGAAAATTGGTTTTTAATTAAACATTTGAGTTTTCACAATACTTTTTCTGCTACATTTAGAGAGTCAATTTTATTTCAAAAAACAGACTTTTATAACCACAACCTCCAGACCGTTTCTACCGCATATCAACAAATTTAATGCCTTTGCGGCCGAGTTAGCCAAGCAACTGAGTTTTTTGCAATAATGTTGTGTGCGTACCCCTGTTGTCTACACTGGTTGTGAAGCTTTCGTGCGGCTGTTCGCTGACAAGAAAATCAACGAAGTACAGTTTTTAATAAACCCTATTGTAGCTTGTAACTTGGTTGTTTACAAGGTCAATTTCGAATTTTCGCAAGCAGATTGACTCAATCAGTCAGTCCGTTTATTTTGTATGGTTAGACTTTCTGTACATTTGTGACTTAAGCAATTGCAAAGATGTTGTAGGTTTTCGGAAATTTGCGCCCTTCCGAAGAATAACTAAATTATTTGCACCCTTATAACGCACTCAAAGTTTCTAAGTGCTATGTTATTTCACAACTGGCTTAACAGGAAATTTTACTTTGGCCTATAGGGTGGCTTCTACCCTACTTGGCATCGAATGAATGAGATTCTTGAGGGTATCCAAACAGATCTTCCTCTAGGCGTCCAGAAGGGGTCTTTCCAAGGAAGTATTAGTAGGAGCAGGCAGTTTCTCGTCAACCATATTACCAAGAATTGACCATATATTTTCAATTTAATTCAAGTCAGGCCTATTTTCTGAACACGTGTATTTCATTCAAAAATTTGAACTTTCCTCGAATACCAACCTCATGGTCTCCAGAAATGTATTGACTGTGGCTCAGTTCTGCATAAAAAATAATCCTTGAAATGTCCGAAACAAGTTAATTCTTGGCGTTTGACCTGGTCACATGGTTTTTGTCCAATCGTTTAAACAGGTTTGGCCTTACGATCTCCTCTTAATCGTTGACCGTTCAATCTTGAGGCTCAGAGAGCCCTCGCAATGACATATTTCCCCACACCATGATTTTGAAGCTAAACTATGTAACTTTGACAAATTTAAAACATGTTACGACTTGGCGCCCCAAATAACGTCATTTTTTGTTTGGAGAATGAAACAGTTCCTGCGAAGATTCATTGGAGAACACGAATTGTTTCTAGTCATGTAAAATCCACCTTCTGACCATCTTACCGAATGTCTTCCTATTTTTTCTTTGTTTTTCTGTTAGTCTAGCGATTTTTCTTCTGTGATAAGCGGTAATACCCGAACTTTCCGTACTGTACAGTAAAAACTTTTGATATATATTCAATTTTCAAGTATTCAGCTAAATTTTAAAAGGTGCACATAATTTTGGAACACCCTAAAAGTGTGATAATACCGCAAATCACGATATGCCATCCTTTTTAAAAACGATTGTTTCTTTTAGGCTGTAAGGCACCAGGAGAGGTAGCATAGCTTGATTTTTCGTAACATAGATTTTGTTTGTAAAATTCATGGGATTTCATGAGTCAGGGGGCCTACTGTGTGTCCGAGGGTGTTGTTTTGGAGAAGGATCCTCATGAATTTCTAAGACAAGAATATCTCAAAGTGCGACCCTCTTAACGCAGCACTTAGAATCACTTAAAATTTGCGTGGATGGACTTGGGATTTCATCTAGGAAATCCAGCCTACGCTGTTGGAAACCCTTAAGCTCCAGTGTTACGATACTAAGATTATTGACAAGCGAAGTATAGGTATTCAACGCCTGTGGTCAAACCCGCAGGGGAGTTGAAATGATGAAACTCCCCACTGACATGGGTCGGACAGCAATGCCACAGTGCCTATTGGGACTACTGACATCTCGTTTTCCAGCTGGATTTTTGTGGACTCTAGTATAGTATAAGAACTGCAAATTTAAAATTTATCTCTTTGTGATTTCTGCATTAAACATTCAGAAGAGACATATGTATCGTCCGATAAGCCCATAATTACCTACATATATGTTAGCGAAATTCCAGATAACCTATTTCTGGCACCTTGGTATGACTCAGCGATCTAATTTTTCATTTTCTCTTTATACTGGAATATACTTCCTTAATATTCACAAACATCTATATTATATTTGTCGCCTTTTTTATATCACACGCCTCAAGCCCTGATCTGTTGATTTATAGACGCCCGCATTCGTTTCCTCATTCTCTACTGCTCTTCGGTTATTTCTCCAGCCTTGCTTAAAACAACCTGCTGATTTTCAAACTTATCCTCCGAATTATCTTTCAACTTGCCGGTGTTTCTTTTGACTTTTAACTGATATTATAATAGAGCGACACCTTGAACATTTAAGCAATTTGCTGGTCGCATTATTGCTGAGGTTGCCCATTTAATCCGCTCTAAATTAATGGCTGCGAAGGCTTCAAGTACTATGCACCGAAGCTTCTGACATCAGTTCTGCTGTACACAGGCCTATCAGCATTTCGTACTCCCATCCCTAGCACGCTACCTTGCCTATAAATAAACGGAAATCCAGAAGCTGAAATTAGAACTGTCTCTATAAAAACTTGGAGTGCAGATAAATTTCTTGATTCTTGAATATTTTGTTAATTTATCTCTTAGTTCCCGTGAATGTAGTCATGGCTTACTTAAAATGTGCATATCCCCTTCAAAGTAACACGCATTTATCTCTCTTTATCAAAACTAGCTGGTTCTAAAATTTAAAAGGTAGATTGAATTCTTTTTAATTGCATCTGGAACAGAAAATAGTATCGGCATTCTTAAATAGCCAGTGCAAAAGGGCTCTTGGCAAAAGCGGTCGATTACGAGGTAGACAGAACAAAGTCCTGCCTTATTTTTAGATGGCTATTCCACTTTACCCGCTTAAGTTTTTCGGAATTAATTTGTTCATATCTGCAAAGAGTTCGTTTGGTTTTAAATGTGTAAAGCCACATGCCTTCAAATTATCTGCTAACCAAACACCCCTCAAAAACCCCATTGTTAATAAGCGTAATTTGAGTAATATCAAATTAGCCTTGAATAAATATATCACTCGCATTTTGACTAAAAGGACAGTCATTTTTCCAATGGCGGTATCTTGCTGAAATTTGGTTTTAGAAAGAAGGTAATACCTAAGTTGAACCAGTACCTACGTCACAAAATTTATATGTTTGTAAAAGTTTAACTGTCGTCCCACGTTTGCAAAATCTTTATATCCATTTTACGAAACGTTTCTGTGGTTATAGAGACGTACCTCTGAACCGGTGGATGACCTTCCACGCCACACGGCAAGGAAAATGACATTTGAGAAGAAAATGACATTTGTCGATGCCCTTGAGAAGTAAGTAACCGATGTTTAGATGCAAGCTAAACTCACGTGGCATTACATAAATATGTATGTAAGAATCACCGAAAATACAATGAGGAAATTCTATATTTTTGATTAAATATAAGCTTCTGTGGTTGCCTATGGCTGACTGATGAAGGCTTATAAAAAAACGCATGGCCATTTCACTCTCCTTTGTCTTTTGCAGTAATATCTTTCTGCTTATGATATACACTAGCCTTTGAGCGGCTGTCGGTGGTGCTTGGGACAAGTGAGTTCCGTAATCGGTCGGTGAGCGCATATGTACCATTGTGTATATTCCCGATCAAAACCGGCAAGTCAACGAGCTCATGGTGCGGATTCGAACCTCTTCTTTGCGACTTCTGAGGCTGTAACTGTCTAACGACCGCTCACTAATCAGAAATGACTATTTCAATCTCCTTTTTCTTTGCCGGTAAAGTATTTCTGTCTATAATATAAGATCCTATATTCTAATCAACCCAAACGACATTTGGTTTGGTGGTTTACCGTAAGTAACAGCAACGTACAGTAATAAACCCAATATATTCAACGAACGCAACCAATCTCGTTCCCAAAGTACTTGCATGATGCTCCTCAACGTAGAATGGTGTTGGCTGTTTGGGAGATTGGCAGACCATGATGCACAAACTACCCTGAGATTGGTATATGCCTATTTGCACTTAAATGGCACTTACATAGTATTTTCGACCCTAAAGTAAAAATAGAAATTTTAATCGAACATGCATGAGCTGCGAAATATAATGTGCATAGTACACAAATGGAAAAATCTCAAAGCTGTTTTATGAGCCCGATTCTCAATCATATTGCCTTTGTGCTAAAAGTATTGTGTTGGTCCAAAATCAAAGTAGTTCAGCATTAATCGCATTCCAAAAATCACTCAGACCAAGTAAATTTAAGGTGGGTAGAACATATAGCAGGGTAGGTATCGTTTGTAAAATTAGGAATTAGGTAAATGTTAACCCAGCACAAAATGAAGGCCCCGACATACTCTTCATTATTTCATCTACTTCTGACAAATGTCACTAAAAATACATATCTATTTGACCCAATTGTGAAAACTCGTGGCATTCGGCGGAGTTTGAACCGGCGTAGTAGGGAAGGCCGTTACATGAAGCCAATGCTCTACCACTTGAGCAACAAATGCCACGCCTAGCAACGTGAGTTTAATCCCACTTGGATCATTCTTACCCGCCCAAATTTGCTGCTCGTATGGAATCCACTAACTGGTAGAGAATTGGCTTCACGTAAAGGCCTTTCCTACTATGCGGGTGCAAATCCCGCCGAATGCCGCGAGTTTTTTTCACAATATGGTCAACTTAATTAACCAAATCTGCCAAACCTCCTAAATGATTAAGTCAACCTAATAGTCATTCTGGTGGATTCTAGATGATTGCTTAGGACATCCTGCTTGGGCAGCCAGCTTACTGTTCCTTATTGGTGGATTCCATACGAGCGGTAAAGGCGGGAGGATAAAATCGATCCAAACGTGATTAAACTCACGGTGCTAGGCGTGGCATTTGTAGCTCAAATGGTAGAGCATTGCCTTCGCGTAAAGGCATTCCCTAATATGCGGGTTTATATCCTGCCAAATGCCGGGAGATTTTTCACAATTGCGTCAAATAAATTAAGCAAATCTGCCAAACATCCTAAATAAAATGCATATCTAACAATTCAAGTTGGCAAACACAGTTTTTTCAGCAAATCATCATCAGGCCACACATTG
>UYRU01000035.1:0-14556 GCA_900617775.1 Dibothriocephalus latus | reverse complement strand
ATCAAACCCGCATCCGACGCGGACAAGAACGCTGTGGCAATTAATGAGCAATTACCGAACCAATTTAGACCTCAAGCGGTAACTACAGGAACTGAAAATAATAGTACGCATGCGGGTGAACGCTATGAACTATAAATACCGTGGAATCTGTGAATGTATAACCCCTTATCTGCGCATGTCTCAGACCTGTTTACGATTACCTATGAGTAGGGATTCCCGACGGAATCCGAAACGTCAGGAAAATAAAACTCTTGTTCCAGTGGTCGATTCCCGACGGAATCCGAAACGTCAGGCAAATAAAACTCTTGTTCCAGTGATGGCACCTTTGTCTTCTGAACTGCTTCCTGGGACTCGAATATTCGCTACTATTGGCAACATATTTTATGTTGGATATTTTGTATATTCTGTTTCAATAAGGTCTTCAAAGGCATTGCCTACTGCCCTAAATGTACTGAACTATGTTGAGCTAAATCAATACTGCTCACACGATGTTCACTTCCCTCAGCTAATTCCTATTGGCTCGTTAGAGTTTATCCATTGCCGCCAGGATCGGCGTGTACTGGCCACATGTCCTTTTTATCTTTGGTAATCGTTAAGAAGGCGTTTAGCGTGGAAACTGAGTACGGCATGACGGTATTTGACCATCACGGCCTGAGCATAACTCCTAACACCAACTTCGTCTCAAATAAGGCAACCTAATCTCGTTCGGACGAAATCGCGAGGAAGTCCTAGACAATGCACAATAGCAGTAGATTGTAGATCAAAATTTTAGTGGGTGAATTAATACAGATTTGAGGTTGTTTATTTTGTTCATCGAGTTGAGGTGCAAATGCTGTTTACGAGAAAATAATTCAGTTCAGAGCAGTATACTGGAGGAAAAAAAGGGGCGGAATGGGGCTAAATCCAGAGTTTTTGATATCCAACAAGTTTCCTACGCTAATAAACTTTGCGGCAAACTCCTTGTTTTCGTGTGTTGTACTATAAAAGAACGGAGTTGTGTCAAAACACTAAAAGGACTCAGACTCACTGCAATAGACCGAAAGGAAAGGCATGCGAGGCCCGACATCTTCGCGACCAATTCATGCGGAATGGTTATCCGAAAGCATTGACAAGCCGCTGCCCACGCGTACGGCCCCGGAGGACCCAAATGGAAGAATCACCGGTACGCTCTGCCATATATCAAGGATGGCTCAGAAGTGACTGAGCGCATCGCTGCGGAACTGGGCGTCGGAATTGCACACCATCCCAAGACTACCATGCGTAGCCAGGTAATGAAAGTAGAAGACCCACTGAACCCCAATGAACAATCCGGGGAAGTGCATCACATCCTATGCCTAAGTTGTACTTTTAACTATAAGGAGCAAACTGAACGCATGCTGGGTTCGCGCATACACAAACATAAGCTGGCTCTCAGACGGGGTGACGCATTGTCGCAAGTGGCTGGCCACACCTATGAGACGGGCCAAGTCTTTAACCTCGCAGCGACGAAGATAATTGCTCATGCCGACAGCAAGACCGAACGTGAACACATTTAAGCCTGGGCCTCAGATGACAACTCAGTGAACAGATGTTTCGAGTTGGCACCCGGATACATCGCCTTCCGCAAGAACATCCACACGGCCGACACTGGGGATTAATGAGTTCATTTCCCCCCTCCCTCTCCCCATCTAATATCCCCCTATGACGTTTGATTGGCTCCTGCCCCCAATAATTGTTGATTGTTTTCGTGGAAGCTTTTATCTCTGACGGTGGTTTCTATCTTCTCTCCCTCCACCTCTAACCCCCCTCCCCCTATGACGTTTGAGTGGCTCTCACTCCCTATAACTGTTGCTTGTTTTTCGTGGACGCTTCTATCTCTGAAGATGGACGCCCGCAAGAGCCCGAAAGTTCAGAAAAATAAACAAATTGATCTGCTGCTCAACAACCCTTCTTCCTCTTCCATGCAAATAACTGAAAGGCGAACTTTTTCATTCATTCGTAGATGTTTTAATCACGGACTGGCGTGTCCGCACGTGAGCTTACGAAATATCCTATTCCTGTGACCTACCGATCGGCAAAATCAAGCGAAAATCTAGTTGTCTTCGTCCACCGCTACTCTAGAAATGTATAAACGAAAGAGTTAACCAATAACTCCAGTGAAACTGTGTAGGAATATGCACTCAAAATTTGGGCTGCAAGTAATATGGAGACATATGTATCCGAATATTATAGGAAACGATTATTTTGGAACGCAATTCTACTTGTGCTGCTGTATTCATTCGGTTTTTTGCATAAACAGGCTTCACATAGATTTAAACTTTAAGTGTTCCTAGCATGCCTGAATTTGACTTTTTGGAATTTTACCTTTTAATAACAGGGAATTACTTGCAAAAATCCTTCGATTTCATGAGTTAGACCACCTGCTATACATTGCACAGTTCAAAATTAGTGTGAAGAATTTGAGGTTAGAACTACGAAAATTGATGCAAGAGGAAATAGCTGGCATGATCATTATGAGTATGTCTGTCCAAAATGTATCGATAAGCAGGACAATAACCCATTCAAGCTGTGCATACGATTAGTCAGACGAAGCTATGCTAGTAAATATCATTGTCCCATTGTCCGTTAAGTGCAGTAGTTTGTAGGGAAGCTGGGGTTATAGCCATAAAACCCACAGATAACTGATTCAAACGGCCTTTACGATTACTGCAACGAAGAAAATACGATTTTATGTCGTGTTTTCAAGCAGGTGTCCAATGTGGATTTGGGGATTGAATATTGTAAAACTGGGGGACAGTGTGATGTTAAGTAGGAGATAAATGTTGACGAAAATTTGTTGGAGTGTAAAAAGAAAGAGCAGTCATTTGCAGTGAGTATATATGCGAAATACCGTGTTGAGGCGTGAGTCACGGTAGTGATATTCTACTTTACCAGCTGAGCCGCTAAATTATAAGGAACAATTTGATTTATTAGAAATGAGGGAACTCAAGTTGGCAATAAAATTTAAATGGTTATATTGAATTGGGGCTAATTATTTCATGTGTAAAATCTTGTTTGTAAGACTCATTTAAACATTCTTTTATCTTTGGTGGGAAATTTGACTTGGCAGATATTATTTTAAGCTTAGAGCGCTAACATGTCTGCACAAAATTGTCCACGCTTACGAAGCATGACTTACCTAACAGGACTAAGTCAATACTACTCTTTTGCGCTAGAAACAACTGTTTAGGAAGTGGTTTCCAAAGCTAGATGGCATTACTTATACTTATAGAGGGGATGGTTTACCTCATGAAATGTTTGCCTATTTTTTGGATGTTCACGAGTACAAAGGAGGGTAAGGATTTCTCAGTCAGTTAGTTTACTTTTGTTGTTAGTTTAATATTTAGCTTGATTAATTTTAGTTTATTTTAATTTCCAGTTTAGTTATTAACTTCCCTACAGCATAGGCCTCAAACAGGACGCCAGTTTCCGGTTGGGACTTCCTTCGGCCGCCTGCGGAGACCATACTGTAAAGAAACAACTTCTGAAGTTTTTGGATTTTTACTTCGTTTAGCGACGCCCCTTTCTATTTAAATGTGTTTTACATTAATCTCGAATCAAAATAGACCTCCTTTTAAAAGGGCATTCTAAAGACCACTCTCCCAGGCGTAATCTTTTATAATGGAAACGTTTATAACAGAGAGTGAGTAGGAGCGGAAGCACATATGAACCACAAACATTCTATTCCACAAAAGGTAAGTATAGAATTTCTCGTTTGCGATTCCTGCAGTGCGAAGCATTAGGGTATTTTCTGTAAGAATTGGTTATTTATTTACATTCAAGGACGTAGAAATATCCGTTTCAGTTATTTGAACGCGCCAAATAGATAGTATTCAAAAATTGCAAGAGCATCGCTATTGACAGTTTGTACGCATCTGCTCGGGAAATATTTAAGTTAGGTACGGACACCTACAATGTATGCCGTCGTAAACATAAGAAAAAGGCGTGCGGTGCAGTCCAGGCATACTGCACTCACTGCATATTCTCAATTTTAACCGGTTGCTGTCCTTGACTGATCATGTTCTGACCGGAAACTTGAGTAATATTTTTCTTGTTCCAGTGTTCGAAACTTTCTGCTCATATCCAAATAACACTGTTAAAAATATGTGTTCTGTATCCTAAGTTCTTTCTTATCTTAACAACAGTGTTCTAAATACATAGATGTCTCCTTTCAAAGGAGAAGTTAGTCATAATCGAGCATAATGAAATTTCACATTTTCCGGGTGAAATTCTTCTTATTGTCAGTTAAGATATACTGCACTCGAAGTTCCCAGGACCCCCAAGCAATGTGCCTATATATTCCATCGACCATGTACGCGATGTGATTCAAGGTCAAAATTCAAATCTGAAAGTATTTGAATATTCTGGTGCAATAAGCGTCTCTTTCGTGCTTGATAGTTCCCATTTTCCACTTATAAAGAGTAGCAAAGTCTCCTGAAATGCATTCGCAAAACCAGCATGGTGGAAAATATGCTTAATTAACTTATTGTTGCTTACTTCGAGATCGTTATATACAGGATGTCTCTCAAAATGTATACACATCTTAAATAATTTAAACTTGGTGTTTATGATAATTTTATTATTTCAAAAAGGTAAACATATTTAGAAGTATCATTTTATTGTTTTTCACTGCATGTCCTCAAACTGGCGTCCATGTTGATCCAGAAACTGCTGACAATGCGAAGCAATGGAATCGCACAAACCATGAAACAATCCCCTTCGTATTTGGTTACATTCATTTTCAATGGCTTTTTTCAATTCAATTATTTAATATGGTAGGGATTCCTAGTGGAGTCGCCCGGGGAGCATGTGAAACGCGCCCCTCAGACTCACGGGCAACTGATTTTAGGGGAGAGGACGGGCGGGGCATGTCAGGGAACAATTGAGAACGCAATATTCCTGTTAAATAAAAAAAGTTACAAGGACAAGTTGAGTCGCGTACTCAAACCTCGGACGAGGACTCTGAAATAGGCTTTAAAATCATCGCTAACCCCCAGCCCGACCAAGGTGAGCGCGTTTTTGTCAGGGGAGTGTGCCATAACCTCGGGCGAGGTCATTGAGGTGCACTTTCTAGTAGAATCACAAACCCCAACTTAAAATTTGTAAGTAATCGATTATTCCCGTAGTAAATTTGAAACGCCATTTTGATTAATATACTGACTTAAGAGGTTATGGTATGTGGTGACCTTCGGAGGATCCCTCTGCAGTTCAGTGCCATCATCCAATCCCCACTCAGTCAACGGCCGGCGTCTAGAAAACTGGAAGATTGTGGGCAATTCAACCTACTTAAATTTTGTAAGTAGGTGGTTATCATACATAAGGTCCTTTCTAAGATCCCACGTGGAAACCCTTCCTTTAATATCTAGTCAAACTGCAGTGAAAAGAAACAATAAAATGATACTCGTAAATATTTTTACATTTTTTGAAATAACCAAATTATAATAAACACCAAGTTTACTATTGCTAAAAATATGTATACATTTTTTTGGGAAACGCTGTATATATAGTCACTCAGGAATGTGGGCACACCGATCCAATCGGCTTCCTTAAGTAAACAAATTTCGTATCGATAGTAAGAGTCACGAACAGGTGACCACGTGCCAGGCCGAAGCCGGCCAAGCTATAATAGAAGAGGGGTATTATACAAAATTGTTTCAGGCTTATTTGTCTTCATTCAGCCAGATATTACCTATCTATGTCTATATATAGAACTTTAAGACTGAAAATCGGTGAAGTAATCTGCAGCTGCCCTTAAGAAGCGGTCCGAAAATAAGGGATTAAAACCTCAGACTTTCATTGCCCATGAAATACAGAACAAAGATGGCTTCTGCGCAGGTCAGAGTAATGACATGACTGCAGAAGGCCATTTTCTCGTAGCATTCTTTGTTCCTTGGCCAATCACATGAATACAGTCTGGGGGATGAAGGCCCTCCCAAAAACTTGACACTCAGCAGCTTGTCTTGTACAACGTCGATAACAGACTCTTCTTCTAAAGTATGACAACAGAAGCAAAGACATTTGTTTCGCACGAAAAAAAATATGTATCATGCTATAGATGGTCTCTTTTTTGCCGGTCTAATCGAAGAAAACCGTAGAGCATTTGGATGTATGTTCTTTGCTTTCACTAGGAAAAAGTGGACTGGATGCAGAAGCTAAATCTCATCTATCCTTCCCGAGATCATAATAAATCCCCAGCTTCAAAAATTGAATTCATTCAACAAACAGTGCCATTACAAATTCTCCTTGGATTATGGTCAGCCCATTAATCGTATGTGTCCATTCATGAGACATAGGTTACGCGAACAGCAAATTGATATCTTTGAATATGGAAGGTCGCGTTCCCGGTGTTCGCATTGGTAAGGAAGAAGGCTTGCCGAGCATTTGAACAATTGATTTATCGTCCTGAGCTCTCGAACTATCCGACAGATTCATCTTCAGACGTAATAAATAGCAAGAAGAGGGGAAATTATAGGGGGGATATGCCAATCCACTGTCAGAGGTCATCAGATGTAAGAAGTAGTAACGAAAAGGGAGGACTATAGGGGTGTGCGCCAATTATCTGTTAGTGCCTGACATCTAGGTGTGACTGTGCAGGACTCTGTACGCTGTCGCCAATTCGATACATCTATTGATTGAGTCCCCGTCTGTGGACTAGTCTTTAATCAATGCTCGGCTCTCCTTGTTTCCGGCCTAGGCGGCCGTGACGGCTATGAAGCTAAACGCATGGCCTGTTTTATAGTGGTGAGCTGCGACTTGCCATAATTCGCTGTCCCGTCGTACAGCCAGCTTATGTTAATGTATGGACGGTCCAAGCATGCATTCAGTTTGACCTGCGTCATTACAAGAACAGCTTAGTCATGGGCTGAAATACACTACTCAGATTTCTGAATTGGGATTAAGCTGACCTTTTATTCACTCTTTTGCGTATGGTAGCTTTGGGTCGGTTGCTGTTTCTTGCCTCTGAAGATAAAGTCTAGAAGGAGTTCGAAATTTTACGGCAATAAACCGATTGCTTCGGTTCTCGAAGAGCCTTCTACCTTACCCACTACTATATGTTGTAGAATATAGCAAAGAGCAATACAAAACCATTTATTATACGCTTGACTAAACGAGTAATGCACCTGAACATATAAGAAAGGAGCCAGAAACACATTTGTTTAACTAATTTTTACATCTTGTTTGTAACAGGGATGAGTAGATTAATAGGACGTAAGGCATTTATAATCTTCTAAGTACTAGATCAGATGCTGCCAATATTGACCAAAGTTTGTGCTTATACTGGATCCTAATGCTAATTTGCCGGAATTTATTCCAAATTCTGTTGAACTAATATGACTGTGATGCTTCTAGTTGTGTGGAAAACGGTTTAGATCGTTGGTGCCTGTAGAATGGCTGCACATCTTTTAAAGGTATGTAAAAAGACTGTTGGTTTTTACACTATTTTTATTCGGAACTAATGACTAACTGCCTTCTGGCGGCTAATAATTATATTATATATTTTGACAACAAATCTGTCAAGTAATTCTGCACACCCCCTAAGTTGGCAGTCTGGGTGTTTGCGTATTTGGAAATTACCCACACCGCCTGGGTATGCAATGAAACAGCATAAATAGTTTAATGCTCTGCAATTTTTTTATGAAGAACTAGTCTGTGATTGAAAGATATGCAGAGGTTGGTCTCGGATATGAGAAAGTCTTTGTAAGTGAATAGTTACCCGTAAAACAAGATAAGTGGGAATATGAGCATGTTAAAATATGTCTCCTAGAAAGAGTCAAAATACGAAAATCATGTATATTCCACATGTTATTTTCGGTGCAGTAAAGCAGTATTTTGTCGTCAAGTAGGCCCCATATAGAAGTATAAGATCAGAAACCAGACACTTATTCAAAAGTCACAAACAAGAACATGCAGTGGTTCAATGGAACGGCGAGGTAACGGACCAACTTCTCAGATGTCTACGCTCTGTACATTGACTTCAGATGAATAAAAATCCCCATTCATACATAAGCTTTACAAAATCAAAACCAGAGACAAAACCAAGACATATACTGATGCAGAAAGTGCCAGAGATACATTTTTATCTGGGAATTAAAGTCTAATTTCTAGATTCGCGTATATTGTATACTGTGAAAGAAGGCGCATGCAAGATGTATATTTCCACTGGAAGTCATTGGCTTTCCCAAACACCTTTAAACACCAATCACTTAAGACAGTGGGTCCGGCTATTATTTTCATGGGGCGGCTGTACGAGAAATTCCTACCTCTTTTATAATGAATGGTTAAGTGCCTACCTACCAATCTCCGCAGTTAAGTCACTTAATGTCACTTTATTGAGGGAAGAAGACTTTTGCCCTTGAGCTTCCTATTCATATCTCACAGTCACAATAAATAATAAGTTTAACAACAACATATATGACAACTGTAGAGTTAACCTTAGAGCTATGTGGTATCTAGTTGCAGACTGCCGCTAATGGCACAATGTTCATTATATGTACAACAGTTTTACAGCATACAAGAATCGACTTTGCATTTAAATTTCACTACAACTTCCCCAAGGACCACCCCACCAGGGAGTCCGTTCCACGCTCCGCAGATGGTCCATTTGAGGCAATTCTATAAAATCATGAAATATTAGGGCGCACTTACGGCCTCTGACAATTCGGTAGGTTTGAATCAGGTCACCGCTTATTTGTGTGTAAATGAGAGAAAACAAATCTATTTCGGCCAGTCTGGCCCTGTAAGGCAGTTGGCAAATATTCATGAACATCTTCTTAGTCATTGTTTGCACTCTCTTCACTTACAGATAATCATTCTTAAACCACGGACACCAAGCCTGGACGACATAAACCAAATGGGGCCAAACGAATGCTCCGTAGGTTTTTCTGGACAGTTCCCTGTCGATGTCAACAAAACCTCGTCTCAGCACAAACAAAACGTGGGTCGCGTGGTAAGCTGCCCTAAGACACTGTGAAGATTATTAAAGCCAGGAGCTTGTTGGAACAGCGATGTGCTTCTAGTCCTCAACTGTTCAAAAGGGCTGCTCATCGAGAAAGAATTGGAAAGATTCACCCACCTCTCTGGTTCTTCTATTACGGAGCCTTGAAAACACGCATTCACTAACGGTGGAATTTAATAGTTAACAAGGAGACCAGCTGCTTAGTCGGTTGAGACTCTTGAAGTGCTTGCCTATCGGCGCCAGACCCGATGGCGCTCCAGGGTTTGACCTTGACAGCGGTCATCGGGTAGAAGTAAACCAAGCGTTTCGAGTCTTCTATAAAGTGCCGGCGAAAACGTTCAAGTTCCTGCGTCAGCGGATACTTGCGACGGCAGAGGCAGTTGCCATACACCTCACTAACACGATCTTATGTACGCAGAAGGCGTTTTTAGAGATCCTAAGGCTCCTGTGGTCGAAGAGCAACAGCATCCGTCCGCACACCTCGTATCATGCCGCGAGACGGTGATGAGACAGTGAAAACTGGTGTCCAGACGCCATGAAGCAGTGATGAGACGACCCGATGACATGAATTAATTGTAAGACACGTTCCTCCTCCTCCCTGCCGTTTGATATCTTAACATTTTCCCATCTCCCCCTTAATTACCGCTGATTGGTTGCTTAAACTTTTGCTCACCCTAACCTCCCTTTAGATTATTGTATTTGCCTGATGATTAATTAACCAAAAACGTTCGTTCGTCTAACTTGACTTCCAGAAAACATAATGGCACTGCAACCCAGATCGTCAACAAAGTCGTTGATAAAAAGACGTAAGAATAACGGCACTAAAACGGTGCCTTGGTGGTCAAAGGAGTGGGAGTTGATCTCGAGGCGCCGATGCGCACAGTTTGCAATCGCCCTACGAGAAGATCTGCGATCCCGGATTGACATTCGGTGTAATCGGCAGCTCCCGACGCCTCTGGCCGAAGACAATAATCGAAGATGGATAATTTTTCAGATATTTGACCCTTATTTTATTTGCTACTAACTGCTTGTTAGCAGTCAGGCTCTATGCGAAGTACGTTTTCTTTGCCCCTTCTTAGGTATTCACCGGCTCAAATTGTCCTACGGATCTTTTTATTTTCGCTGCATTCACTTTTGTTGAGGAACATTAGCTAACGGAACTCATTTATACCATTCTACCTTCGGGTGCAGCCTGCAGTCTTACTAGCAGTCGCACAGTGGCTTATAGCGTATACAGAGCAGCATGTAATCCGGCAAGACAACGAGTCCGTGCTTCAATGGCTAGAGCATTGAACTTCCAATCGATAGCTCGCAGATTCGAGCCTCGGGTGGTCCACTAACTTGAGTTGCTTATAAGTGGCTACTGGCGACGACTAATTCAGCAATGTCTGTGCAATCTTCTTCGTCTTTGCCACCAAATTTCATCTGCCTTCATCTTCGTTGATTATTCTCATAATTTTGTCTAATTTACTTTTAAACAAACAACTGAGCGCCAGTGTTATTTTGAAGAATGCTCATCTAATCAACTCGAATAGTTCTTCACTTTTTAATTGTTCTGTCCTATCTTGCTAAATTGATCGTGCTCTCTTCATGGTACTGAATATTTCTAAAAAACCACAAAACATAACTAGCTTTTACACCCATCTTCTGACATATACTTTGATCTTTGGTGAATAAACTGAATTAGGAAACATTTAAAATTTTTTAGCAGTTAATGCAAGATGTGCACTAAAACATACTTTTACTGGACCGTATCTTTACCAGTTAGCTCAAAGGCTTGTGATTTCCCATATGACGCTTTGCGATGGCGCCTGTTGTCTTTTACGGGCCAGCCTAATCCAACCATGCAACCGTGTATGCTGTCTGTCTGTTTACTGTGCGCAGCTTCCTGTGTATTCACAGATGTCTGTCGTCTGTTTCTTGTTTGTAGAAGAGAGCACCTGATAATATTAAAACAACTGATGTTCTCATATACAATCTTTTTCTGTTAAGGGATATGTTTAACATGGTCACAGTTTGCCGCCCGATAAGTAACACTTACACAAACGGAGTGGGCTGCCTTAATGCCTGAGGCCAACTAGATGAAGGTGTTCCTATCGTAGTAACATAGCCAATAAAAGCGAAAATGCGAGTTCCAGGATGTTACTGAGGAGAAGTAAATGTAATCGCTGCGATGCAGTTGCGGTCAAAGCAACTACTTCCGCGAAACTGGAAGACTCTTGAAGACGCGAATTGCCGAACAAACGGCAGCATTGCGGACAAATTACGCCTATTTCCAGGTTGCGGCTCATTCGACTTGACCCGACCACACATTCAAATTTGATGATGCCGAAATTCTTCCGACAGGTCACTACTGTGTGAGTCGTGAGTTACCTGAGTTATGATTCATGGTCTAGAACTACTAGCGACGCAGGTGAGATCCAGTTTTTTCACACAGGAGATAACTGGCAACACAGACGAACACACAAAACGTTCAGCCCAGAACAAATATTGAGGATATTGGAGGCACGGTGGGCCAGTTTCATGACTCTAATCTTAGAGGTGTTCAGCTGCAGCTTGAACCAAGCAGACTTTGACGACATAAGGAAGTTGCTGGAGGGCAGGCTCGTAATAGCAACAAAAGAAGCAATAACAACAATAAAAGCACAGGAAGCAGCTGCAACAACAGCCATATAAGCAACGCCAAAGGCAACGGCAACAGCAGTAGCAGGGATAACAGCAGAAGAATCAGCAACAAAAGCGGCAGAGAAAGCTGAAACAAAAGCAGAGGAAGCAGCAATCGAGGAAATGGATACAGAAGTGAGGACGGCTGCGGTAAGAGAATCGGAAGAAGCAGCAACCGAGATAACAGTAACAAAAGTGACAGAGGTAGCTGCAACAAGAGCAGAGGAAGCAGCAGCCGAGCCAACAACAACAGAAGCGGCAGAGACAGCTGCAACAGAAGCAGACAAAGCAACAAAAAGGCAATAAGAGCAGCATGAGCAACAGCACAAGTATCACCAACAGAAGCGGCAGAGGCAGCTGCCACGGAAGAAAAAGAGGCAGTAACAAAGGCAAAAGTAGCAGCAGGAACAGAAGCAGCAGCTACCTCTGAGATCACGAAAAATACAGGGGAAGAACTTATCTCTAGATACGGCATCTCCACATACGGACAAATGGTAGTCGGAGTGCTAGGTGACACTTTTAAGGCCCCGATAACCAAGACAGATACGAAGTCGTCACCAGCACCCGCTCGAAAAAGTCATCGAAAAGCACAACCGACGAAACACCTCTTCGTAGACCCAAGAAGGAAGAATCAGGAGGCCTATTTGCTAAAAGCGGGAGGTCTTATGGAGGCGGGACCCCCATGCACTCACTACAGTTGGCGAAAAGGACAGGCCACCTGAGTTATGCCCACAGTCAAACCACCCATGGTGGGTTACGCCTGCGCGTAAGCCACCCACGTCGTGCGTCGAGCAAACGAGATAATCATCCACATAGCGTGGGCAGTGGCCGCAGTCAGGAAGGTTCCAGAATGCCCAGACGCAAACCATACGCCAGGAATATTCTAGAAAACCGGAACCATATAGATATGTCGGAGTGGCAAGCTGAAGGACCCCACAAACTCCGCGGTCTTAGTGTACTTTGGATAAAGCCATTGCAGTCAGAAGCGCTCTCTTGCCGTCTTCCGCCTACTAGTCGGGTTAGAACATACTGGGCTAAAACAGTTACCATTACTGTCCCGTCGCTTACTTAAGCGATGCTGTGCCTAGTTCATTCTCGGAGCGGATGCCATCCTCGAAAGGGACCTAATTTCCCTGACTTTGAGGAAATGAGTGTCAGTTGCGCTTCCGAGCCAATTACTGAACTGATATGAATTTATGTTTCGTAATTTACCCTACTGGTAGCACAGGAACTAGCTCAAAGTCCAGACACGTGTTTCTGCCGCTACTCGACACAGCTGAGTGGTGCTCAGTTACTAATTGGGTGCCCCAGCTTTCATTGTTTCCTTTCTAATGGATATAACGGTTTTGAAAGTTCAGTTTTTTTAATTTCCTTAGGAATTAACTCCTGTTCTTGGTATATATTAATATATTTAATATCTATAGGCGGAGACCGAAGTTTGCTGTGCATATTTGAGTCGATGTCCATTAAACACTGCGGGATAACTGCGTAATATACACACTCAACCAACGGGCAAAACATGTACTACCTACATAATGTACTTTTGACGAATGCACACTCATTGATCGGTTATGAATCTTATTCGTCCCGTTCTGCCTTAGAGTTCACACGGAATTGCTTATTTGCCGATAATACTAGCCGTAGTGTGATTCCAATTACCGTTCAGTGAGCGTTCATCCAACAATAGCAATATTCCCAACCTAAACCGCCTTACCCTATAACTGTCATGGTAAGCCATATGGCTGGAAAAAACAATGATTGCAAGGGACACTTCGACTATATGTAATTTTTTCCGATAAATAACATGCGAACAGTTTATTTTGGATGTTAATATAAAAAATTTGCAAGGGATCAGTCTGTCTTTAGTACACTGAAACCTGTACATATTCCAATGACGCCGTAAATGCACTTTTTTGCTTCTGATTCATAGAACGGACCATAGAAGTAAACAGCTATACTTGAAACTACTCCAATATGCATAGAAAAGTGAGTTCTTTCATTTTCAGCAGAATATATGTCCCTTATATCCAGAGAAGTCAAAAAACAGGTCCACGTTAGCCATTTTTATCTTGACATAACTTATAAATTACGCAGATATTTGACGCCGAAATATCTAATTAAAGCGCCTTTACAAGGGGTAACTGACCATTTGTGACTTTCTTGTGGATTTTAATTTTCCTCGACGGTTAGTTGACATGTTTGGAAAATTTTAAAACGATGATCCAAACGGACAGCTGCCTAATACAAAATGTCCAAAACTCACTTTTTAGTGTAAATGCTTTTACGGAATACCTTATTTTGAAGGTTTTGATAAGCATGTACAGTAGATTACATGTCTGCTGAAAGGTTGGGAATTGAGGGATTTAACACACATTTAAGGTTGTTTATTTACTTTATTGGGTTGACTTGAGGCGAAAAATCCTCTTTACTAAAATTGCATTCCGTTCATATCAGTATATTGGGATAAAATAGAGGCGGAAAAATCTAGCATTTGTTGATATCCGAGGAATTTCATACGCTATTAAACGTTGCGGAGAAAAACTTCTTGTTTGTGTATTTTGCACTATAAAAGAACATTTATGAAGAGCCGGAACTTTTTAATTATATTTGTTCACAAAACGCCAAATTTTGTTTTGCTGCCATGAAATTGAGGTAAGTGTACGTATGAGACACAGCATTAATGTCGAGAAAAGGAAGATGAATTAGTTTATAAAATTTTTCCTTACAAATCTATTACTTTCTGTGCCCTAAAGATAAGTAATTAACTAACAAGAGACCGAAATGTGTTTTAGTACGCCGAAATTACTGGTCCTATTTGACTGTACATAAGGTCATCGAGATGTCATTAATTTTCTTAGAAACAGCCTTAAGTAAATCCGTCCAAAGGTTGTGAAAATATAGAAGAAAATCAATGAATA
>UYRU01000034.1:0-14677 GCA_900617775.1 Dibothriocephalus latus | reverse complement strand
GGTTGCGTGTAGAAGGCAGCCGCAGGGTAGGTCAAATTGCACCCATCGAACACTGCCTGGCCGCCACGCATGTAGGTACCGGGCTGGAGTACCACGCCCCCGCCGGGTCCACTGAGCTTATTGTAGTCTGTTTAAACAAAAAAGCATGTTTTTATAAGAGCAGACCTCGTAAAGCCTTTGTACTTAAATGTTTGGGAATAGCCCATGGTGAAACAGCATATTGAAATCATTTCCCGCATTTCAACGCTGACAGCGTTGAAATTAAGAATAATAAATCGGCGACGCGGTTGGTTGGCTCATTTATGCTGTCGGAATCTCTCACTATTTTGCACAGATATCTTACTGCTTGGAAGCGAACGGAAACCGCTATGATTGATTGTGTCCTTGCAATCTTTAAGGAAAAACGGGTTTTATTTGAACACCGGGACCATCGGTTTATTATTCTACGTTTTCTAACTGGTATGGGTTTCCGTTGTCAGAAATGACACTAGCAGCGACATAAGCGATAGTTATAGTGTTTATCAGTCTGGTAACGGTCAGTGCCGCAGGTCTGAATTTGATTGCGCACGACGTTCTATGTTGGAGAAAGATCAATACGTCGGTTAAGTGAGCTCGTATAAGGTACTTAGAGTTCAATCAAGTCCCAACCTGAAAGTATAGCTTCTCTCGCACATCACAGACTTCCAAACACGTTTGACAACCATTCATTGCTGTGATACGACTTTCTACTTATACTGGTATTCGGATATATATGAATTAACTGCAATAAGAGTCAACCGAATGCGCCGCCGTCATCGTACTTTCCGTGATGTGAGGTCTGAACTGCTCAAGCAAGTCAGTTTCCTGCTGTGATGACCAGAGCGCGTGTGTAGCACGCATAGGTGGGCTGTTTAGCCTTGTCCGTCTCTGCAGCCGAGCCCACAAGTCAGGGTAAGAAAGTACAATAGTTGCTGTACAACTTGGCCTCATTGGAACCTAATTCCAGCGCATGATACCGGTGCTAAGCTAACCTTTCTGTTGGATACGCGATGGACGATGCTGACGGTAGTATATCACCTAGCAGGCTTTTGAACGTCCGCCAACATCCCATGAACAGCCTTTTTTCCCAGATTTAGGCAACGGGCTGTTTGGCCAGTTGGAACTGAATAGTGTCCATTATTTACTTTTGCTAATTGAAAACGCCGTCTACCGGCTGCGCTCGCAAGTGGATAAAGTCTTCACGGAAACAACTCCAATAACAGCAACAACAATAACGCAGCCGCGTGTGTTTGGAAATTATTTTTCCTTGAACCTTTTATTTACCCCGCATGAAAACACGTCCCCCTATCTCCCTCGGGGGGTAAAATGTCTACTGCAGAAGAAAGTACCCATAAGTCTCCGGTATGCGCGAGTAGAGTTCGCGCAAGCGTTCCTGTGCGCAAATGCGCGCTTTGTAACAATGGGGTACTCCACTTGACCACGCCTAAAATCCGCGATAATGGACAGGCCTGTGCCGAGAGGTGTAAAGCTCACCCACACAAGCATACATGCGTGCGTGTGTCAGAGACGCTTGGACCATTTAGTAGATGTTGTTATAATTGTTGCTAGGAGGGTCATATGTTGCCTGGTTAATGGGACGACTAGAAGATACCTAGTCATGGTAACAGTAGGTTAATGTCCGTGTGCTCCCAAATAAGCCCTCTACTGCCTAGCTGCTGCATCGCCTGCTTGAGTACTTCGAGCTCCAACAAATGTCAATCCCGGATGCTAAGTGGAGGCCGGAGACGCTGCTCCTCAACCGACTAATGGCCAGCGTTTTTGCTGCCGTTGACGCTACTAAAACAACGGTACTCGAAAAATAGCCGACACTCGTCCCCCACATCTATCTCTGCATGGGATATCTGTTAAACAAGCAGGACTGACCGGTCTTATTCAGAAAAACGTGTCGGGTTGAATAGTCGGCTGGATCGCATAGCCCTGACGAACTTGTTTCCCTGCAGACATGGCTGAAGCTTACCTGGAATAGATTTGATGTCTCATGAAATTTTTAGAAATGTGTTTTCGATTAGTTTAGCTTGCATTACCCCAAGGTGCCTCGGTCCTATCAGGAGGGTGACTTTTAAACAAGCTTTTTTCTGGCCACCTACAAAGATAACACTCCATAAAAAGTACTACTGAATTACCAAGAGTCTTCCCTCGGATTACCCATGCAGCCATAAATTCAAGGATATTTTATAGAAAACATGTACTCAAGTGTGCTTTCGTGTATTTATTTGGTAGAAACTGACGCCTTTTTAAAATCTATACTTGAAGAAAGGGTCTCTTTCAGTTTCCTAAAACTTCTCCAATTCCTGATTAATTTTTAAACCATTCTGATGTCAAACTTGCTTTTCTGGCTTCCAGACTACAAGCTCTATATTTTTTGAGGAAAATCCTAAATTTATAAATGCTGTTAAGCGTATGAAATATATAAATTTTGCAGTGTATACTTTACAGGCAGCAGATATAGTGATAGGCTTCTTTATGAATGGACATTTTAAGGTCTTAAGGAGTCTCAAAAGCCTCGGTTTTTAAAAAGCCGAAAACTACCGTCTCTTCAAGAATAACTTTTAAACAAGACGCCATTTGCAAACAAGTAAGAGTACAAGAAAGAATATTGTGATGAATTTTTTTATAAAATATCCTTGCACTTATCAAAGCATTGAAAATCAAAGGGAAAAATTCGTATCATTTAAGTAATCCTCCTCACGGCGTTTAATTTGTGTAGGCTATCCGCACTTGTGGATCCATTACTGAATTATCTAGAAGACCTTCAACGTAAACTCATGGAACCCGGTTATCATTGGGGACTGTCGCGTTTAGTCGATACCACCTTTTGAAGGCACCTCTCATCTATCCACTGCAGGGGAATTCACGCGGTTCTAATTTACTGGGAAGGGAAGTTTTTAGACCGTTCTGTTGTGTTACCCACGGAAGCTCTGTGTGAGGAAAGGAACCGCCAAAGACAAGGGAGATTGGAATGAACATCTCTGGCCCATGCGGCGTCTCCAGTCAGCCTTGACCGCTCTCAGGTTTGCAGGACAGCCTAATAAGCCCGGAAAGGCAATAATGGTTTCCACTGCCTTTTTCACTGTTTCTCCTTCTGTATAATTACTAGTAGCTGTACGACTGCTTGCGAGGAATCTACAAGGCAAAATGGGACAAGCATGGGCTGTAAGTTGCACTTCCACCATGCACAAGAGACTCATTAAGAGCAACGAACGATTAAATCCCACGGGGCATTCGAGTGTATTATGTGGAATCTCCTGTATAACCGGCCCTTGCAAGTACACAGGTCAGACTAAGCGCCTGCTCAGATCACGCGTATACGGGCAGTAGCTGACTACGCAACAGAGTGACGGGTTATTAGAAGCGGCTGCGCACGCCGTCGAAACGGGCTATGAGTTTACCGTCTCGGAAACCACGATTATCGCCCACACCGGAAGAAAGATAAGTCGATAATTCATTCATCCTGGGGCCCCGGATGAGAACTCAGTCATTCTCAGTATTAATCTGGCAGCGGCATTTTCAGACTTAGGTAACTGATCGCTGATTGGCTGACGCCCTTATAATTGTCGCCTCTTCTGTTGCTGTCTGTCTCTGAAGCTGGATTCTTGCACGAGTTTAAATACCAAAAAAGCTCAACAACTGATTCCGGTACTCGATCAGTCCTCTTCCTCCTTACTCGAAGTTATATGTCACGTATTCCTCCTTTCCAACACAACTTATCACTTGTCCACGAAACAAGAATGCAAAGCTCTAGTTTCATACCAGGTTCAAGTACTCGGCTTACTTTTCAGATTGCAGATGGCCGGAAATTTTCGGGCGTAAAATACGAGAGTAATCACATGATGCTGGGCTCAAAAGGAAATCCTCAACATGAGGCCAATATAGTTCAGGTTGCAGCAATTGTACCTTCCTCCTCTGACCTGCCATTGTGTATGGTATTATTGCATCAAACCAAAAATTCCAGCTTCTCGAGTGCCTTCGAGGTCCACCAATAAAATGCAGCAGAAATGATCGTTTCACTCCCTCTCCTCTTTGCCGGCAATGTTCATCTGCCTACATTTCTAGCCTATGTGTGGCTACTGGGCGGGCAATAGAATGAACTCCAAGGCGGAACGGAACGAGCGAGTCCTCTACCCCAATTGGTGGACGCCCATCCACTAATATTAGTATTCTTTATCGACACTGGCAAAACAACGAGCCCGTGGCTCAGTGATTAGACGTTAAACTTCTAATTAATAGGTCGCGGGTTCGAACCTCGGGTGGCGCACAATTTTGATTGCGTATAGCTGGCTGATGACGACTGATAATTCAGCAATGACTATTCCAGTCCCCCTTGTCATTGTCGGTAATTTTCTTCTGTTTCAAATATAATCCTTATTTCCCACTTTGTGCTGCTTATGAATATTAGGAGATGCATATTAAAATGAAACCTTAAAAGAGACCTTCCTACATAGAAATTAGTGCGGAAGCAGGACCTATTGATCCGCTCAGAATGAGCCACATTTACATCCGGTTGGTGGAACTCGCAGAGCAGTCAAACATTAGATCAAAGCTAACAGCTTAAAAGCACATAAAAATCTGAAGAGCAGCCGGGGATTATACTTCGCTCGTCCGAAATTAAAAGTAACGGAGCGTTGTCCTGGTTGCGCGCATAAGTAATCCGTGTCATTAATCATAACTTCAACCCGAATCCTATCAACAACTCCTAGGCTCATCTTCTTAAGCCCAATATTAATCGGGATCTTGGCCCCAACCCTAACCTAACCCTAATCCCAACAGTACCGCCGTGGAAATTAGCGTAAGGCCACCTGCTATAGAGGAGGTTACTTGGACCCTTGCCCTTCCACGGATAGGGGGTCAAAGTTGCTGGTCCAGGTATCTAGTAAGCCATGCTTTGTTCCACTTTACTATATCACAGACTTCGAAAGAACACGAGAGACAGGAGCACCGCATACAGTATTTAATCTAAAATATCTGCAGGTTCCTATTTTCATAATGTACTTTAGAAATACCAAACGAATATTTTAATAAGCAAAGACCGCCTAGTTAGTTAAAAGAAGTCTGTTGAGAGCATTTTTGAGGGCGTCTTCTTACTTACGTCTATTTTAACTAGCCGATGGATCGATAAGATAACTCGAAGGATCCTGATATGTTTAACATTATGAACTTATTCCACTCTATAATAGTCCCTTTATATTGTGATGATCAGTTACATGTTTTTCCTAATGAAAGTACTGGATACTCAAACCACTTACTTTAGTTGACCTAACGGCTCTTATAAGACAATTCTTTTTAGAGGGATTCACAGTAGGGTCAGGCCGTGGACATGCAGCCATTATCGAGGAAATTGTGTTAAAAGCTTACATTTTGTTCCACCGGGAGCGTCGTAATTGTTAAAATTGGCTTCAAAATTATTTTTGATATCCGCTGCCTTGTCCGTTCCTGGTCTGTTCACCTGACCCTGGCTGAGGAACATCGCATCTCGTTCCCCCATTAGCGGTTTGAAGTACTCATCAAGTCCATCTCCAACGGAGTTTGACCGATTTTTCGTCTGAAAGAGAAACAATATAGTATGAAGAGTGTTCTTCCTGAGGTCGGATGGAAAAATAAGAATGGTCGGGCAGTCTTTGGCGGGGAGGATAGTGTCTACGATGAATGCAAAAGTTTATTCTTGATTTGGAGAAATCGGTGCAACGTGATCCGAGAGGATCACGCAATTAAACTGCCGTCATATCAACCTGAATAAATTATATTTTTGGGTGTCTACAGCTTGTCAGGGAGCACAGTGAATGCGGAAAATCCTGAAGCGGTACTTTTACTGTAAAAAAATTACCTAAGTGAATCTGTAATACCCTGGACCATACTATCCAATTCAGAAGCATTCATACGAAAGCTGATAGTGATTTATGGCTGTAAGCCTTTGCGGACATAACTTTTCTGCTAAGATAGATTAACTGAGTCTTTAAGAAATGATACGAAAAGGCGGATTTTTCACATTTGATTTTCAGAAACATCACGTCTTGCCAAAACTGGCACTTACATAAAATGAAAAATTTGGTTTTAAGAATGGTTACTCATTTCCACGCGTCGTTTAACAAAAATTACGTTTGTACATGTCTATGGTCTCCCACGCATATGCTATGTAATTTTTTTACATCGAAAGCATAAATCTTTCATGTTTCCTAGGAGGAAGCCTCCTCATAGTCATAATGTTGCCTTATGTAGAGACCATGTTGTTTACTTTAAAAAAAAGCGCCATCAGAGGATAGCCAGGCCAAAATGTTTAACCTCACATTAGCTAAAGCCTAGTTAAACGCAAGCTTCCCCTTTCACATGTACGAAAATTGAAAAAAGCATATACTTCCCTAGAGAACAAATATAAAGCAGTAAATATTTGCTTACCAGGAAATTACCGCTAACTGTGTACATGCGAGCATACGAAATCAGTGCCAAAGACATTGCCAGATTTGTCTGACTAGGTTAAACAAATGACCTCCAGTTGAAAACTAGCAGCGTTGAAAATGAAAGCGAAAGTGCGAGTCCCAGGAAGGAAGGAAGTAAAAATAGGTAGGCGCGATCGCTGGGACAAGAACCCTGTTCGCCTTACGCTTCGGGTGCTCGCTCGAAGCCAGTATCATAGATGTCATCAGAAACGGGTCTGATGGTGTCCTTAATGATGGGTTCAAACAAGGATTTCAAAACTTCAGGCTGCTAAACTTCTTGTATCAACTCTCGAATCTTCTCCCTATGAGTCGCTTCCTGGAACTCGCATTTTCGTTTCTAGCAGCAAACTATTAGTATTGTTTGAACCATTCAGGCTTAATTAGCTAAGGGTGTATTTAAAAAAAGTTTACTGAATGCGCTCTGTGATTAATCATCTACTGCAAAAATAAAGCAATAAGATACATTAAAGTACCGAAAATGAGACTGGTTATTTTAAATAAAGGTCTTATAACTGGCGCTAACAAACAGGCACAAAGTGTTAATTGGTTCCTCTAAGTTAACGGAAAATTCAACTCAGATAAACCTGGGCCGCAAATAAACATCATGTGCCAATGCTCGTATCTTCCTCCTCCAGATAAGCGAACATCCTTTTTTTATTGCCGCTATCAAAGTCGACTGGCACACATTAGTAGGCTGACCTTGAACTGAGCGTCGTTTCGACCAGCTATGCAAAGTACACGCGCTGAACGACCGCCGTCTAGACAGTATGCTCTTGTATGTGCCTGTATAAATCTGACCACAACTTTATTAATAGAATGCGCGTAAAAATACTATCACTGGCGTTTCTCATAAACGTGCAACGCAATTCTGAAATGTGACCTTGGTTAGTAAGCAGTACCTAGGTAGGATTGTAATAAAGTATATGATGCAGCATCATAGCAAAAAGTTCGACCGGCCGCTTAAAACAGCACATTCAAAAAACGACACTTCAAGTAGTATAGAGGTGTTTATTGATGAATATAGAGCCCGTTTAATACGTCATATAGAGATAACGAGGAAATTTGAACTGACGTTTTACCTTTTTATGAAACCCCATAAGTATGAACTGTTTAAACACAAGGCTTATGTTACCTTAAGTTTAAAATTGAATAAGACGTAGCTTGCTACGTACCGAGTAGAAAAAAGAATATTTTCTGTACGATTTTTATTAACTATTTTGATGGATAAGGCTATCACAACTCAATATCGATCGAGCATTTATTTTGGTCTAGTATGACCTCTTCAGATAGCTGGGACGACGCAAATGCAAAAGCTAACTGGACTGGGATATGATGAGATTATGCTACAGCCCTACCTTTAGTAACTATTTCTGACCAAACTCAAATTTCGGAATTTTGGTTAATTTTTCATGAGACAGGTCAGCTATTGATTTTTTATTGATTATTTTATAGAAATCCACGTCTTCATTGATTTATTTTTTTTCGAGGAAAAGGCTATTTTGGATTTAAAGAGCTTACTAAGACTTTATTAGTTTTCCCAACTACAGAGAAATTCATATAACCCTGCATCTCAACGTTGGTTAGATATTGCAGAAAATGATAGCTCCTTTTGTAGAATTTCCAAACTGTAGTTGTAAATTCAAATATGGAAGGCTACACGAATAACCCCATGTGCTTTCTGAAATCACCTGAGTCTAGAATGCGAAGTTTGAAGGAGACATATTTTTATGATGCCGTTTTTCATTTACGAAGTCCATCGAAGTGCAAGTCTGTTTGGACTAAATTGAATATATATATTGGGTGCGTGGAGTTCCTCTATCCGTAATAAAAAGGTCTGTCCAGGCACTTGGGCGTCCTTAAAAAACTGAACTTGCCATAAATTTTCCTTCGCAGAGGTGAGCTAAATCAAAGGCCCCGTCTTACTGTGTTCTGTGTAAGTACTGTCCGTCGTTCCTAATACGACTGTTTAATTCCGGGGAATTACCCCTTCTTCTCATTTTTACTTGAAAGGAGGGGATAATTCGGTTTCGGGAGGTCTCTAATTAGGAGAATGTTTGAGACGTTCGCATGCTTATTCCTTTGTCGTTTTATCCTCAAGCATTTTGTAAAAAGCATTCGCTAAGTGTGTAATCTAATTCACTTCTAGTCCGATAATCTATCAACAGGGGTGGCTAAATTTAGGGATAAGTGGGGTTATACTAATTTTTATGGGAAAATTCGTGTTCCACTAGCTAAGATGCTTTGAAGAGTAGGCGAAATGCAGATTTCAGTGCAAAATATTCAGCTACTGGTAATGTTGAGTCAAAATATCTCCGTTTTTCGAATCGGTCATTTAAAAGAGACGAACATACTATGGCATTGTTTAAGACACTTTTCTACAAAATATGAATACTTTCACAAAGAGATATAAGTAAATTAAAAAATGCCCATAATACGGTTATCGATGTCCTGATAAATATGATGCAATTGAAACTATGGCGAATCTCTCAATTCTATAGCTTGATAGACTTGCCACCGATCTGATAACTGCGGCTCCGGTTGGCATTAGGCTCTAATTACGACAGTTTCTTCTCACGGCGAACCTTACTGACATTTTTTCCATAAATGGCACTGCAAGAATGTATGCAAATCACAGTTTCAAGACACTGCAAAGTATCTGCTTGCACCAGTGTATCTTTCCAAATATTCTGTTACTCGCCTGGCAGCGTGTACAGATTACCGTTATTCGGACCGGATATCAATCTTTCCGGTCGTGAGATTGGGTCGAAGTAGTTCTCCTTACGTCTTACTTTTGAAACCTTTTTGGCTCTTGTCGTCTAGTATTCAGCCGATACTCACTCTGTATAAAAAGCACTTGTGCGGTATCTCCGCATTACTTAAATAATCCAGTGAATCACTTCTTTAGGCGGTTTTTTGAAATAGCAAGCTTATTGCTGCTCATTGAAATGACCATTGAGATTGGCCTGACAAAGGTCACTGTTAGTCGGATAACTGCTAATGTTTTTGCCCCATAGGCTCTGCAACCGCCTTATGGTTGTACTTTAATGTGCCAAGATAGTTGCCCTTTTGTAGGTATGGCACGCGTAGACGAGCTGTTTATCTTTGTCATGAACCCACTTCCCGCATCCGATGAATGATTGGCTCGTGCGGTGTATTGGTGACTGGGAGAGGAAGGGAAAAGTGAAGTCGACTCTGGAGACTGCGTTCCCACGGCATTTAGCATTTTTTCTCCATGTAGACAACCTGACGCGCTTTAAACCATCCTGGTGTACTAAAAGCCATGGCTTGGGAGGCTGCCAACTAACTCGGTGCTCTCCTCAGGACGGTGAGGCAGACTGCGGTGCCTCCGTAATGTGACCTTCATGGCACTTCCGCCAGGTTGAGATCCAATCAGCCTTATTTATTTGAAACTCCGGTCCTCTGTGCGCGAACCAGGCGTGCGTGTGTATGTGGATCGTGTAGACCAGCTGTATAGTTTTGCTCGTCACTGCATCCGATCACGCCTCCAGACTTGTTGACTCCGTACCGGATTCGGGTGGGATGTGGAGGAGATCATGCAGAATATGCGGCACAAGTTTGCAATCACTATAAACTAATTCACACGCAAGTCATTGTCCCTGCGCATACCTTACTGTGGGGTACCCAGTTGCCGTCGTTGTCGTCGCTTTCAGTTGTATAAGTTTCAGGTAACTTTGGCTGTAAGGCCAAGTTTCATCCTCCAGTCTGCTGGAATCTAGCAGGCAGGGGAGGAGGTCGATCTAGTTTGGATCGCGAGGATTTCGTTTCCTCTATGAAAGCGACCCCAAACTCATGTATGCTATATTTATACACTTCCTGGAGCTGTTGAAGAGGGCAACAGCCTGCAGATTAGGGCATTCCATCTCAGGACTGAGGCTTAGGCTGCAGTTGCGTGTGGGAATTAGGTTGAGGTCGGGCCCAGCAGGTGTGCAGAGATTATATAGCTTTCTTGGGCACTGTACCCTCATCAGTCTGAATTGTCTCAGCTTTATTTTGTTATCAGAACGTGCTGAACGAGCAAAACGGGGTTAATATGACCACTGTTGTCGTTCATGTGAGTGTAACCTTCATTTCTCCCTCCTCCAACTACAAGATGTGAATAAGTCTTTTTGACTGCTGCTTCTGCCCCGTGCGAAGCTTATTTTTTTAAGACTAATGTTTTGACGGTGCCTTATAGGACAGAAGTAGATTCACCAGTATTGTAGGGTAGCTCGGTTCTCGTAGCCAGTATAATGTGTGTGCGTGGACTGACTAGCTCGAAGAATCAGAGTCCGACCACACTGACTCCTACGCAATGGGGTCTCCGTGGCACCCACTAGATCGTATGTAGTCCGCGTATAGTGCATTTTTGAATTCATTATCTACTCTGCTCGATTTTCTGGTCCCTTTCTTGTCACTGAGTTGAGGTGACTGAGGGAGGCAAGGGTGTATTAGAAGCTACACAAGTCTACTACCAAGCTAAACTAAGTCACGCGCATGTGACCTTCCGACGTCAATCATGCTATTGGGTTCAGGTGGGCCATTGTCGTTAGTCAAGGCGGAAATGTCAGGTGAACAGGTGGTGTTCCTTAGCGAGTTGCATGAATAAGTTGCCTATCAATTACACAGATCGGACAGCGAGAAGCACAGAAAATGGCTGTGCGGAAAGGTCATCGGCTGGCCTAGCTGGCTGTCCATTCGGGTCGACACCAAGACAGGCGGCAAACTAGTCCAGGTTTAGCTGCTCTAGCTCGGTACATCGATCTATCTGCCGTTTATCGTGTGGTGCGCTCCCGTCAACAGAAGCTGAACCAGCCACAGCGGTCGGTCGGCCAGCGTTGCTTTTTCAGCGACTTTATGTGGCCGAAATTTCGGACGAGTATGCTGACACTTATAGCGAATTACCATAGCTCACACTTTCATTATGGTCCCCGGTTTTCGGTCCTCGGCTGTGCTCATGGATATTGCTACTATCGAGAAATATAGATAGACTGTGCCCTTATCGAAAGCATCCATTTTTCTTATTAGCATCACACCAATGCATGGACGCCGCCACATACCCGGTGTTCAATATCCCAGCAAGCATCAGAGAAGTACGGAGCTGAGTGTACGAGTTAAGAAAAGGGAAGTACCGAGGGTAACGTGCACTCGTGACCCACCAAATGTGCCCATCGAAGTGCGCGGCCTTTTCGTGGGAGCGTGGACAAAACATGGCATTTAAAATTTTACGTCCAGATGGATTAAAGCGCAGACAGCTGTGTCGTTGGCTACCGGAGTGCTTAATGTCGCCTCCCAGGTTCACTTAGGACACAAGACCGACTGACCTTTGAGGCGTCTTTGGAGCGGAAAGGTGCATAAGGTGGACAAAAGTGGGACTAAATGTCAGCAACCCAAAAAGAAATATGCGGGAGAAAGGGGAGAAATTTTACATCTCAACAACTGCTTATTAGAAATTAGCCGGCCGAAATGGCTTAAAAGCCGCCACCCACACCAAGCAGAACATGGAAAAAGGCACGCTCGTCTTCCCAGGTGGCCTTGTACTAAATTCCCGGAAGGCTAACTGTTCCCGTGTCCTAATCCATACATTAAGCTTAACCCTAACCCAAACCCAAATTTCTCTCAAATTGAGGTCAAGATCCTCGATATTGCCAGCGATTCTTGTTTACATATCCTTTCAGGGGGCATATAAGCACTCTCTCCCAAGTATTTTATTGGGGGGCTTTTAACAGAGAATGGAAAGATGAAATCTTCAAAAACAGGAGCTGCATAAGTGTCCGTTTGCCTTTAAATGAGACGGGAGATGCAACATTCTGCTTTGGAGTCTATGGAATATACAAGATTACCACCTACGTAGATTACCGGTGGGGTGAGTGGTTTTATAAGCACAAGGAGCGAAAATCTGATAAAGTCCGGGCAGTTTTATGAAAGTGGGGGAGAACTTGGATAAGTGTCGACTTTGTGTTATGGTTTGAAAAGTGCCTTTTAACGCGAGAAACAAGTTCTGGTGGCGCCATGGCGTGACGTAGAAAACTCTTTGTAGACGCTGACAATCAAACGTTAAAATCTCACAGACACCAGAGCTGTCAGTCCTAGCTCTTCTTAGGTTCGGCTCAGGAATTGGATTCACTGCCGTAAAAACATGTCCTGTTCTCCTGACCAATGACTTCAATCTTCCACTGGAAGGGTTCCTTCGCGACTGTTTCTCTACCTGTCTGGCGTCGAAGCACGACTGGTCCCATACTAAGTGAATTACGGTACGGAAATGCAATGCGTGGAGATGGCAGTCTGACACGTCGCATGCAAACATCGAGGCTTTTGCTACGTTGCCTGCCATTTTCAGTATGGCTTCTCATTCCCTTCGACCTAGATCCTAGATTCCAAGTGTTGCTCCACCACGAGGGTTAGTTTAGGACTAAGCGCACGGAGGCAGACCCCAGAATTCGGGGTATGGCCACGCAGGAAGGAGGCGGGTGACTAGCAGTTCCGGTGACAGTGAGCCATACCGCCCAATAATTATCCTGCCAAGAATCGGGAACAGGGATGAAATCACGGCCCCTAACGCCTCGGGTGTGGACCGACAAGCAATTAACGCATCAACTACCACCCCTAGCAAAGAACATGTGTACGGCTAATTATAGTAGGCATATGGTGGCCTGGAAACTGTGTTTTTTAAATACTGTGCGTCCTGCGCCCCCATTACCCTCTTCTGCTAATGCCTCCGATGATGGCTTCTAGTGAGAGTCCGAAACGCCAAGAATCGCATCGACTATGACTCTCCCAGCGATTAACTGCCTTATATAACAGGTGTGTGATTGCCTGCCAACCGCGCCCTATAAATACTGCGTGCCTTTTTCCTCCCTCATCTAATACTCTTTTTGCGACTATGAGGCTAATGAAGCCCTTGTTCCAGTGATTGCGTTTCCTTCTCATTAGTCATTTATGTTCAAGTTCATTTGCTAGTACTCAGCTAAAACGTCTAAATTATGTGAAAACCACACTTTGGGGCAGAAAGTTGCTGGGAGAGGGTCGCAGTGAGCATGGACACGGCAGAAACGGGGACTGAACCGAGCTACTGGTTAACGATCCTCTTGAAGTACTCCCTACTTGAATTTTATCTTTGCTAATCCTTTGAGTTTTTACAGCGTTTACTGTCTTCACATCCATAAGTTATCGTGAAAGGCCAATTCTCCAATCCAATCCCTAGCTCTAAATGTGTCATTACACTGATGCTTGCATTACTTTTTCCCACTTTACTATTCATCTGACTTGCGACCATGAACACTTAAGCAGTAGAACATTCCTGATAACAGATAATGAAAACAGAGGGACTTACACAGACCGAGACAAAGTGCGTTATCAGACGGAAGTAACTGACAGAGCTTCCGATTTCGCACAGGCCGAAGGACTGACTGAGCCCTGTACGACACGTATGTCAACTGGTTGAATTTTTCCTGTTCCGAGAAATGTTCCACGTATATAGATTCCCCCGAATGTCGATTTTACCCGTAGCGAAGGTGGTAGCTATGTCAGTTGATAAATCTTCCACAAGATGTGTTCGATTACAGTGGGTTCGTATTCGCTTTATACTTTTATGTCGGCGTACTTTTTAGCGGTCAGACGCATTCCCTCACGATAAAGTACAACAAGCACATTGCGAATCAATGACAATTAAATATTATTGGCAGACCAGATGCACTTTAGTCGTAACGCAACCGCTATATCGTTACGCTTAGATCTCTCTCTTAATCCCGCCCCCTGCCGGCTTCGCAAGTTGCAGGTTACAGCCTCCAAAAATTCCAATGTCCAGGCGGATAAGGCATCTTCCACAAATTTTTCTTCCGGTTGTTCTTAATTGCTGTATTTTTGGTTAATGTAGTTTCGGTAAATTGTGCTCACATCGAAACAAAATTCCTCTCTTCCTTCAACCCTTCAGGCAACAGCCCACCTTCACCGATAGGTTCGACATGGAAGCGCTTTGATGCAATCAGAAAAGTCAGAACATTCCGACAACGATGTGTGTAAGCTTCATTGCTATTTCGCACTCCACCACAAAACTAGTCTAGTTGCCAGAATCTGAATTGTTTGGTCGCCCTAAGCTGCTCAAAAGTTCTCATGGCACGGCAGCTCTTGACTCTGCTTTATAGACTCCTCATGGTTTGCATCGTTGCAACCGGCCCTGCCGTCGGTGTCGCGAACCATCCGGCTGCAGC
>UYRU01000033.1:0-14774 GCA_900617775.1 Dibothriocephalus latus | reverse complement strand
TGCTCCGAACGAGGGGGAGGCAGAGGAACACGCTGACGCAGCGCCAAGGACAGTGGAGAGGATGGCGCCAATCAACAGCCAACCGGTTAACGAACGCACGTGCATCAGACATGGGTACAACACTAGGCTCGCGGCGAGGCGCACTAATTCAAAGCCGGCGGAAGAGTAAGCGCCACGCTCTGACGATATGAATGAGCATGTGTTCTAAACGTCAGCAAAAATACAATTTGGTCCTAGCACTTGCCCTCTATCCCTCTTCATCTTCCAGGGATGATGAACACGATATGATATCTGGATCCCGGTATTTGCGCCTGCTAAGAAAAACAATTTCATAATAGGTTACCCCTTTATAAAGCACGTTAATTAGATGCACAGCTAAAGAATATCTGTGCATGTTACCTTTTCGCAAGTTAATGTCAAAATAAAAATAGAGATTTTCGACAAGTTTTTAATTTACCTGATAACAAATGATGCAATTTGGCTAGAACTAAAAGAACTCAATTTCTCTTTAAATCGGGATATATTCTCCATAGTTGATTAGTTGCAGACCTCGTTCTATGCTTGGAAATGCAAAAGGCGTTGGCCAAATAGGTACTAATATTTTGATGAAATTATTTTTCTGCTGTCCGTTTCCTAACTATCTTACGCATAAGCGGAAAGTATATTTAAAAAGCATCATAAATCTACATGATTTAGATTTAATGAAACCTGGACAGTTTTGACTGTGTCCCAAATACTTGATGCGGAAAAACAAAGTGCGGGCAATACCTTTTTGGTACTGCATTTAATGGCAAGAAAATATCTAATATACAATGAAATTGTTACTTGTTTGTGAAAATATATGCGATTCCTTAAAATTGGCCATCATTTGAATTTAATCAAATTTGGACTTAATTTTGCGGTTCTGGAAGGGATATCTTTTAAACTCTTCTTATCTGTTTTGGGTTTTTTCTCCTAGCATAATATTTAATTTTAAATAGTTTGGCTCTGTTGCATTTAATAGCGTAGGAAATTTCTTCGATAGTATGTTACTCCTGATTGAGCCGCAGTTAATGTCCTCTACTCTTAATATACTTAAATAAAAGGGCAGGTTTATAAATAAATGCTTTGGGAATCAAAATAAGGTAAAGAAATAAATGCTAAACTACTAAGGAGTTTTTTTTATCCCGAACTCGTAAACATACGGTACATGCGATCGCTAGGAGGAGCCATTTATTCATCAGGTGTTTCGTATTCCCTCTCCAAACCCGCATCACACACATCACAAACGGGTAGTTAGTGTACAGGAAGTTGCAGTATTTATGGGACACAGTCTCGGTTTCTGCACACTTATGATAATAGAAGTGAATATGCGAGTTCCAGGAAGCAGTTTAGAAGAATAGGATCCAATCACTGAAACAGGTTGCAGCTCACTCGATGGGACCCGACCATATTTTCAAGTTTTATCGAGGCCGGGATCCTCACAAGAGGTGAGAACCACGTGAGCTGTGAGCTGCTCGAGACATGGTTATCAGGCACTCAGTCCACTAATAAGCGCAACGATTTGGGGTTCCCATATTACGTACCGAGACATTGCCTGAGCAAGATAATCAGTCACGTGGGAAGGGCCGGGCCACAGCAAGCATAATTGTCGCGTAATTGTCGCATCCGATACATATAAGGAAATCGCGGCAGTTAGTGAGTCAAACGCAAGATGTAAAGCCATCACCGCACCAAGTAAGACCCAAGCGGTAGCTGCAGGAGCGGATAATTATAGTATGCACATGGATGACCGCTAGGAACTATAAATACCGTGCAATCTGAGCATGTTTCACTCCTATCTGCGCATGGCTCAGACTATCCTGCCATTACCCATGATTAAGGATTATCGACAGAATCAGAAACGTCAGGAAAATGAAACTTTTGTTCCAGTGATCGCATCTTCTTCTTCTTCCTTGTCTAAACACTTATGACAATTAACGACTTCACCCTACTGAGGATAATGACTTGACGGGCCGTGGCCTGTTGAATCTTCATCACACGTGGTAGACTTGGATCATATGATGATTGCTCGGCCACCTGGCTCCTGGGCGCTGGAGTCCGAGGACTCGGGTATTTATAGAATACAGTCACTAGACTGCCTACTTAGGAAGCGACATATTCGACCAGACCCGGTCACATATTCAAATTCAATGAGGCCGAAATTTTTGCGAGATGTGATACTCGGGTGCATTGCAACTTGCTTGAATCATAGTAGCAAGTGCAATGACCTATCCAGCCCATACTCTGAATTAAGACCTGGGTTGGCCAAAAAAATCCACCACTCAGGGAACGCACAGGCGAACATATCTTTCCAATACAAGCGAAAATGCGAGTCCCAGAAAGTCTGTCGCAGAGATTTTGGTGGCCTAAAGACTAAAGTATTCAGGAAAGCAACAAATACGATGCATGTACTGAATTACATCAGCAACCGTCCAATCAGCCACGAATGCAGTTCGAACCAGAAGCCAGAAGACTACGCGCGCAACTTCGTCAACTGGTGTTTGCGCAAACGAGATGGGCAACAAAATCTTACCGATACTAAAATTTGGTGAGCGACGTCAAAGACGTCTCGGAGACCGTCGACCGTCTTCTCGCACCACTGGAAGTTGGTATCGCACACAGGCCGGAAGCAACCATAAGGCGTCAGATAATGCAACTGAAAAACCCACTGCCACGGCAAGAAACATCTGGTGTCGTCTACTGAATGTGGTACAGTAACGGACAAAGCAACTATGTCGGAGAAAATGGCAGACGTCTCAAGGCTTGAATTACCGAAATGATGCAAATTCTCAAGTTGCGGCTCACTCGACGAGACCCGGACAAAAATTAAAATTTGATGAGGCCGAACTTCTCCCAAGAGGCGACAATCGGGTAAACCGATAATTATTAGAGTCCTGGTTTACGGGCCCCCAATCTATAAACAAGTGCAACGATTTGCCTACTTCATCTTCGGTGTTGAGACACATTTTAGCCAAAGCAAGTCGCCACTTGGGTAACGGGCAGGACATTGCGTCGTCTTAGCTCAACACCGGAAGGTCAGATAGCCGAGTAATCATTACGCCCGAGTCCACCACACGTGATGAAAGCTCAGCAAGTCAGAATGTCATCATGCCCGTCAATAACCTATAAACGCGCAAGAAGGCAATTACCGGTAATTTTCGTTGTATAAATACTGCAAATTCCCTTGCAAATGCAACCCTTATCTGCAACTGCTTTCTGCTTTTATCTCTGATGATGCATCCGCGACGGATGTCAAAACGTCAGGCGAATAAAAGTGTTGTCCCAGCGATCGACTGGTCTTCTTCTCTTCACACCTTCTGATACCAGTGCCAGTGGCCCAGCTGGCTGGCTGGTCAGTCCTTGCATCGAAATCAAACAGGAGTGTAACATTTTGGAGCAAACAGCGCACGAGCGGGCATCCCTTCTAAATAAATTGGGAGACGCTAAATTTTATGGGTTTGCAGCAGCAGCAGCAGCATAGCCCCTGCATTCTACAATTGCCTGTGTGCGAACTGCCTCTTTCTGCTGCTGTCTCCGAGGAGAAAATTCGAGATGTCAGGCGGATCAAATGCTCGCCCCACCGACCCATCGCGTCTACTTCTTGAAACAACTCTTCTCCAGCTCACCAATGCTGCCTGTTCTGACTGAGAGATCCGTCTAACTAGGTGGCGTGACTCAAATTTCGATCGATCGTTTTCTGGATCGGTGTGTATGGAGGCTTTTTTCGTCATATAAAGGGGGGCTTAAAACATGTATGCATACTTTAGATAATTCTAAACTTAGTGTTAAATATAATTTTATTATTTAAAAAAATGTAAAAAATATTTACAGGTATCATTTTATTGTTTTTCACGGCATCTTGACTATTGCCACAGTGGTTGAATTGAGAGAAGCCATTGAATATGAATGCACCTGAATAACCGGGGAATTGTTTCATTGTGTGTGCGATGCCATTGCTTCGCATTGTACGAAGTGTAATGATCAAAGTGGACGTCAGTTTGAGAACATTCAGTAAAAAAAAATAAGAATTATATTCTGCTATCTTTAAATTTTTGAAATAATAACATTATGATAAACACCAATTCTAAATTTATGTCAAATGTGTTTACGCTTTTTTGGGACACCCTGCATAAACGGGACTGGGGCAAAGGGAAGAATATTCCACCCAGTAGACAGACTGCGTACATGAATAAACGTATTAAAATGGAACTACAAAGATGCAAACTTAAGAAATCCTTAAGTCAAATTTCCTCCGAAATAACTCCCTGCATAGGAAGCATTATTCACATTTGTCAGTGATGAATTTTGAGACCTGTTTAGTGTAAGCGACTTTCTTCGTGTGCAGCTTGAGTTGCAGTTTTCCGAGAGAGATATGTCATTAAGAAACACTTTTTTCCGAGTTACCATGCGCAGATGTCTCATGCCAACTCCCGCGGGAAATCCAACTCATGCCTACTTGGAGTGGGGGGGAGGTGGTTGAATTTGGTTGAGTTAACTTATGTCCCCAGGGAGGGAACAGTCACAAACCTCTTTGCATATTGTGACAGCAGCTTTGTAAAAACGACTTTCTCCAACTGATATTTTATTGATTTCACGCATGCAGTGCCTGCATAGTAAACGTAACTATCAAAAGCAGTCACTAAGGGCATCAGCAAAATGATCGGAGCTATAGGAAAATGAAAATATCGAGTGTCTGTGTTTAAATGTGATAAAATGAATTAACTTATAATAAGACTGACAATAGTAGGGCAATATTAGACGTTGAAAGTGGTAGAATGAAATAATGAGTAGTTTATAAACGAGGTCATTTGAAGTTATTCAGCGCGAAATTGGATGGGTATGCCGATAGAATTTTGAGATATTTGATTGACAACTGTGCAGCAAAACTGTGAATCTAACTTCCTGTGACACTGGAGAATTATTTAAATGCGCGTTCACCTTGTTAAGCAGAAAATACAACCACTCGCGAATGCACTACGCTTCATTCACTTCCTAAACCTGTGTTCAGAAAAAGTAATTACATCTATTATGTTTGTTTTTTTTAACTTGGAGTTCTGTCAAAAAGATCTTGAGTATTTAAAATGTGTAGGCGACAATGACACTTTCTACCTTCTGTATTTTGTGCAGTTTCGTTTGCACAAAATTTAGCGACTTGAAAAGACGGCTTTCTAGCTCCTAACGTTTTCTCCTCGAAAGCAATTTTGGGAGGCTTGCTTGCACACGAGGTGACAACCGCGTGATCCGCAACGTGTTGGAGTTGTGTTTTCCCGACGCGCTAACTGTCGACAGACGCAGCGATCTACCACCCCCTATACAGTATTTAGAATTCGCCTGGCTGGCCTAATTAAACGCGTGTGGTAGGTGTGAGTGGACAGGTCTTCTAAGTACGCAAGCCCGTAATCTCAGCGGTGAGATTGCGAAAATTAACGATCCGAAAGTGTGCGATGAAGCCACCATCGCTCCATGAACAAACGTCCATGCCTAAAGCGACCGCTCCTAATTCGATTTACACATACGATTGCGTGACATCTGTGTCCTCCCAAAACCCCCGGCATTGGAATCAAACTGCACTGTCTGGTAGCGGTCTTGGAAGTGAATGTGAAACTTGGAGCAAATACACTTTCAATGCTACTTAATCTCACGGAAAAAAGTCATTTATGTCTGTATGTTCTGCCGGAATCGGAAAACACAATATAAATTACATGAAAATCAGGTGGATGTAGGAATTGCATTATCATCCAGAAGCAAAGAAATGATTTAGTTCTAAAAAGTGTTTTTCGCAAACTTCGAACTTCTTGCCTCAAAACACGGCAATTAATTTGATTGACGCTATTTTGTGTTACTTGACTGAGAATTGTAATTGCTAACACGTATGCTATGCGGTACTGCAGTAATGAACCTCCAAAAAGCCCACTTTGTTTCATGCATGCGATAGGATGCATCTTCGCAAAAAGATGTTTCCGCTAATTTATATCTTAGAAAGGGAAATTAATATATGTTCAGCCGTACTGTTGTGCATTTAGAATATTTTACAGGAGCCTAGATGTAGCCAAATACAGCAAAATGTTCAATAGAGAGAGAAAGGGAGAGAGGAAAGCTCATTATGTTGCAGCGGAAAGTTTACCAATAAGCTTCAGAGAAAGGAAGAACCATTCAAGCATACCGAATTTTACCCCGAATTTACCTAGCAGAAAATCAAATTGCGCGGATATAATTTGCCGATGTTTTATAATATCTAATAGAACAAAATAATAAACTTTCACAGAACAACGGGGTGTTTGGAGGTATGTTATAACGTCAGTCTATCTATTTTTAAGAAAATCAGGAAAAAAAGCTGGAGAACAATTGAGAATAATAGAAAGTACGCAAGCATCAAGCATATACAGAGCTTACGGTATGTGCCAGGAAAAACAAATTAGCATTACACTCTGCTTTTTCGTTTATTCACACGTTTTATGAAAGGCAATTAAACTTCCTATAATGGCTTGTATACAATCTTTGGTCTAGGAATTACTACTCCGCACAGAGGGTCGCTCATCAAGCTGAGACTTCACCAAACAAGATCAATAATAAACGAGGTCATATAAAGTTATTCTATGCTAAATAGAATTGGAGTGCCGACAGAAGATTCAGATATTTTTTTGATAACTATGAAGCGATACTGTGAATATAACTACCCATGACAATGAAAAATTATTTTCCTGCGCGTTCAACTTGTTAAGCAGATAATATAACCACCTGAGAATGCACAACGTTCCATTATCTTCCTTAACCTGTGTTCGGAAAAAGTAATTACTTCTATTATGTTTACTTTTTAACTCAGAGTTGTGTCGTAAGGTGCTTGGGTATTTTAAGATGGTAAGGAAAAAGTTGCAGTTTCTAGATTCTGTATTTTGCGCAATTTCATCGTCAACAGAATTTAGCGACATCGAAAAAGTAGGATTTTTAGCTTCTGAAGTTTTCTATTCGGATGAAATTGTGGGAGGCTTGCTTGCGCACGAGGTGACATCCGCGTGAACGGCAACCAGTTAGAGTCGTGTTTTACTGACGTGCCGTTTGTCGACAGGCCCCGGTATCCGCAACTCTCCTGTGCAGTGTTTATAATTCGCCTGTCTGGCCTAATTAAACGCGTGTGGTAGGCGTGAATAAACAGGGCTTACCATGACAGTAGTAAGTAGGTAACAGGTCGAAACCTTGTCACACAATCTACCAAATTCAGTGAGGAATTTGCGCATATTAACAATGGACACCTGTGCGATGAAGCCTCTGACGCTCCATGTACAACCGTTTGTGACGAAAGTGGCCGCTGTTAATTAGATGTAACATACGATTACATGACAACTACTTCCTCAAGAAAACTGCCATCGCTGTAGATCCATTGTCCTGTCTGGTAGCGGTCTTGTGTGTGAAATTGATACTTTGAGCAAATACATTTTCTAAGTTATCTAATGTCACTGTTCGCAAGCATTTACATTTGTACCTTCTGCTTTAAAATAACACTAGAAAAAGCAATAAAACTTTCGAATAAATCCGTTCTGGAATCAGAAACGCGATGCCGATTAAATGAAAATTAGCTGCATGCAAGTGTAGAAATCGCATTGTTTCCCAGACGCAAAGAAATAATTTAGCTCATAAAGTATTTTGTGCAACTTTTTAAAGTTTTTGCCGCAAAGCGTGACAGTGAATTTGTTTGACCGCAATTTGTGTTACACACCGAGAATTGGGCCGGTTAATACAAAAACGTTCCGCTAATGCATATCTTAGGGAACATAAGTATATATTGGGCCGTGCTGTTGTGTATTTAAAATATTGTAACATAAACTAAACGTGGATAAATCTAGGATTCAAAAAGGATGATATATATTTGAGTTCATCTATCGTTCTTTGCAGCGGAAATTTTAGCGTTACGTTTCGGGAAGAAGAAAAGAACCCTTAAACGCAATTTGTTTTAACTTTACTTAACCTAGGAAAAATGAAAGTACGCAACTCCAGCTTGCTAGTGTATTATTCTTTCAACTAGAACGATATAGCAAACATCCGCAGAACAAGAGTGCATTCGAGGAGTACTTTTTAGAGTCAGTGCATCTTTTTAAGGAAATCGCAAACAAAGTTGGACCAAGCATGCAAACATCCTTACATAAACAGAAGTTGGAATATGCCATATGAAAAGTTAACTTAATAACTTAATAAATTAATAAATTTTTTCATCCTTTATTCAAACTTGTGTAAAAGGTTAATTTAACAGTTAGGAATGGCAAGGCTAAAATTGCACATCCTAACTTCTTTGTTTTGTGCAGTTTCATCTTCCACACAATTTAGTGACGTTGAAAACAGATGTTAAGTCCTTAAAGTTTTCTAATCAAGAGCACATTTTGGAGACTTGCCTGCTCAAGATGATGACCGCATGGACCGGAAGCTGGTGAAGTTATGCTTTTCTGATGCGCCGTCTGCTGAAAAAACGTAGTTATCATTCTCTCCTCTATTCAGTGTTTAGATTTTGTATAGCTGACGTAATTAACTGTTTGTGTTAGGTTTGGGTTCACCGTGCTACCAGTAACGGTATTGACTAGTACAACTGTCGATGACGCACCCTATACAACCATTCCCAATGAAAGTACTCGCTGTTACTTTGAAGAACGCACAGGATTACATGACAATTATATCCTCAAACAACTGTCATAACTGGAGGCCTGCTATCATACCTTGAGTAAGGACCAAATGAATAAATCTCACGTTTACCTAGTCAAGCAGTAATTTGACAATCGAATTTGCCTAGGAAGTATGGAACAGGATACATATGCATAACAATATTCTATGAAAAGCGGTCACAGGTATCACAAGCAACTGAAAAAATGCTTTGCAATAATGCAATTGTGCTGGCAGGAAATTTTGGGATAGGCAAAAAGTTGAAAAGTTTTCATTGCACTCGCTCATATGGATGTCCAATCCATGCCTTTATTATAATCTACTGATGGACAGTTCCGTCAGTAAATGCGTTCATCATAATCTCAATGCAGTAGTTCCGGATCCCCTAAAAACTGATATATGAGGGAGGGGAGTAACCATAAAAATACCCACAACCTGACGCACTTTGAATAAGCATGCGGTTTAGCATTTTGTCAATGTTCTCAGCAGCTTTTAGGGTATTTTGCCCGAAGAAAATTTAGGTGGGCAAAAATAAGGGTTATATATGCTTAAAGAATATTGTTGCAAAAATATCGGCCAATCACATCACAATAGCGCATAAGATCTACCAAATCCTTTCAAGTCCAAACAACACCAACCGCACTTAAAGTAAAGAGATTGCAGGATAATATATTCATCGTATGCGAGAAGCACACAGTAAGTTATTACAGCGCGAGGAAGTTAGTTTTGGGGTTTCTCCAAACTAGTTCTCCCCAATGCACAGTACGGCCCAGGATTCTTGTAACACGTCGGCATAAGCACAAAATTGATACTCCCTCGATAATCGGCATTAAATACGATTGTAATACTGATTATCGGAAAATCTATTCCGAAGTCATTTAAGTCACGATAAGATGCCGACTTTCTAATGAACTTCTGTACATCCACTTACAAAATGCATGTAGTGTAAAAAGTGGCTACTTAAGCAATATGTCTTTATATCATTCATTATGAAAGCCTTTATAAATTCAAATTTATTTTATAAAAAGCATAAACAGAAGCATTATTTCTTGTATTTTTTGGTAGAAAATAACACCTTTAAATTTTATAATTAAAAGAAGGGTATCTTTCGGTTTTGAAAAGTTTCTAAATTGCAGAGTAATTTCGTTATAGGCAACATCATAATTACAAACTATTCTAAAGAAAGGTACCCTTTCTTTAAATATAAAACCTGAAAGTGTAATTTGCTACCAAACAAATACGAAAAATATTTGTTTCGTGTATTTTTTCCAAAAAAAGTATTTTTGCAATCATAAAGGCAGTCAACCTCAATGGTAAAAAGGCATATTGCTTAAGTAGCCACTTTTTGAAGTACATGCGTTTTCTTACTGGTCAGAAAGAAACTCGTTGCGAAGCCGGCATCCTTCAAAAAAGGCTACGCGATAGTCCATTTGACAACGTTACAAGATGCTGGTTAGCAAAAGGGTATCAATCATTCGCAGTTGTCAGCATGTAGGAGATAATGGAGATGCGTCAAGATTTAACGATTTTTATCATCTACTTAAATGTCTTGCAAGGAAGGGGTAGGATATTGTCAAGGGAGTGCTTGGGTAACATACCAATTTTCATTTTTTTCTTGAGTACGCCTAAAAACTGGCCTGTGCTGCAAATTCATAGACTGCCAGAAAGGAAATTGTACTTGGCATTATTCGGCTACCTTACAATCAAGAGGTGAGAAGACGTGAGACTGCAAACCAGAGTCATTTGATGAGATTTTTAGTTGTAGATTTATCTGCTTGCTGACCTCAAAAGGACCAGATTGTGATAGGGGTTAGCATCTGTACACGTAAAAATGGCCTTAAGGATAATCAACAAAGTTTTTTAAATTCATACAACTGCTGAACCCTTTATTAATTATCCCATTTGAGATAAAACATTATTGACTGGATTATTTTTAATACGCCTTCTTCCGGCCAATACAAGATTGGGGCGAATTGGTGTCTGCAAAAAGTGCAAGTTGGATTATAGACATCTGCAAGACACAGAAGCCCTTCTCTGGGACGAAATAGTCCGCCGAACCCTATCACGGAAGCCGGCTGATTAAAAGAAAGGCCTTTTTTACACAGCAAACCCTATGGGTTTAATAATGCTCGCACTAAACCCCATCAGCAATCGCTTAGTGCATTGGCCAATTAAGTTTTATTTTAGAAAATATATGCTCGCCTTCGGCTAAATTACCAGCCCACCAATCAGCGCATTGTGCAGACTCGTCAAATAAGTTTACCCGGGAGATGGGTAAGCAGAGTTGATCTCGTTTTCGGATCACATGTTAGCTGGGCCCTCCGAAAACTGCAAGCCACAGTATGGCGGCGAAGTCGTGCAAAATTCCAAAGTCGGTGAAAACCTTTATTAGCACTTGCAAGTCGGCATTAACGCATTTACGAAAACTTAGAAATATTAATAAACAATTTTAGGCAAAGTTTGTGCTTCAAATAAATATGAAAAGCACTTATTGTTTGTTAAGGAAAATGCAATTATCTAAATGACACTCAAGTTCCTCAGACGTACACAAAAGCTATAAATTAGAACAAAACATTCCTGTACTTTCGTAAGCTAAATGGATAACTTTAAGGCTTTCTTTATACCAAAATAAATTTCCCTTAGTTAGAATACTTTAAACATATTGCCAATAATTAATTAAAATCACTTGCAGATTCACCGTTAAATGCCGACAAATATTTGAGAAATTTCTGTGTTTTCAAGCTTTACTTCATACACGTAGATTCCATATCAAAACCCTTAGGATAAGATGTATGCAAAAATTATTTACCAAAAAATGGGTTTGAAAAAAATAAATATCGACAACCTTCGCAAATATAGCTATTACCCTAATGCCTTGACAAATTAAATTTCATTTGAACAAACATATTCTCTTCTTCAACACTATTATCCGTCCACCAATCAGGGCATCAAGCAATGTTGTCCATTAAATTTTACCAGAAGACAGGTAAGTAGAGCTGATCTCGTTTTCTGGAAGGTAGGCCCTCGGAAAACTGCAAGCCCATAGGGACTTACATAACAAGAAAACTTGCTGGGAATGCTGCTTGCACTTTGATAATTCTGTTCAAATATGCGGTCAAAGGAATGCAGTCGTCTGCCTGGTTGACAATGCATAAGAGGCTTATTCACCACTGTAAACTACACAAGAATTAGTAGAGTAGGTTGGAAGAATGCAATTGTAGAAAGAGGCGAACATTTAAGGGATCGTAGCATTGAACGTTTTTTAAAAGTCTCAAAGACAGCGGAGAGACAGAGTGGTACGGAGAAGCGCATTTAAAGCAGACCACATCACTTAAATCGGTCAACGAAGTCAGCTGAAGATTTGATAGCGTGGTTGAAGAAAAATGGTATAAGGATAGCAAGCAGTTCGGTGCTTGCACTCTTGTAAACCTTGAGCACCTCGTTTAGTCAAATGAATCCGAGCACATAAGTAAACAAGTGCTGCCCTGGCAGCAGTGCCTAACAGTGGAGGCTGTGACATTCATCTCTAACGCACATAGGGGTATCTCATTTAATAGATGCAAGTACCGGCTTCTAAAGCCTACACAAGAATATCCGTATATAATAGGGACGCCGGATAATCGCTTAACATTATGCAATTGAGTGTGGTAACATTACCCGTTTTCTCTGAACCGCCTGTTGAGTTAAGGTCAAATTTCTGAAATCCTACAATTGCAGAGCTATCTACTCACGAATCAGTCCGCAAACAATTTAACACATGACACTTAGCATGTATAAAATAGCCGTCATTTTGGCCATTTAATGTCAAGTTATTACTTGCTTTACCATCGACATCCACGACTTCACGATGAGATCTTTTTACCCATGATATCATAACGTTAAGCATTTTCGCTACATTCATCCGCGTGCTCGTCTTGAAACGAACGCCCATTATCAGTCGAGTCTAGTGCCTCGCGGTTAGGAGACGTGGGCACTGACAGTGTGTCTTCTCTCGCTGACTTCTGGTTATAATTACATTCTGCCCGAACCACACTGATAAGATTCATATTAACGTAGATGGAGAAGGCGTATCGGTCACCGGAATCATAATTTTAGTAGACTGAGCTTTTGGACTCTTACAGCACTCCACCGTCGGAGATAAAACCGCCAACAAAAGTGGCTGACCACAACTACACGAGCGGTCACGAGTTTAACTTCGCAGCTCCGTCGATAATCACTCATGCCAGCAACAAGACAGGCCAAGAATTGATTGAAGCCTGAGCCTCGAAGTAGAACTCAGTAAAACGCTGTATCGATCTGGCACCGACATACATAGCCCTGCGCAGCCATCTCAGGACTGACGGCAATGGTGTCTGATTGGCCACTTCCCCCTATAACTTTTGCTTCCTTTTCGTTAATGTTTTCATCTTTGACTGTGGACACCAGTAAGAGTCCGAAAGCTCAGACGAATAAAACGATGATTCCGGTGATCGAAACGCCTTCTCCTTCTCTATCCATATACATACTTGGGATGTGAGCATCTGCCTCAATTCGTGAGTCATAATCACTCCGCCTGTTTAATTAACTGACAGTGCAAACACTTAATGTCCACCTCCTCCTCCTCGTCCTCCCCCCCCCCTCAGGAGCTTAATGTCTCCACCATACCATGATCACTGCACATTCGGCGTGGGATCGAATAGCGTAAGTAATCCATCTCCTGGCTGCTCCCAGGTCTCAAAAAAAACCTTCACCAAAAGTTTGCTTCCCCTGTTGCACAACCAAAATAAATATTTGCAACGTAACTTGAGAATAGATTTAGAACATCTCCTTTGCTTCTTCCGGTGCCCAGCAAACGTGCTCTTCGTCATGGATGTTCTATGGGCTACATAAAGTTCAAGAACAGTTACGTTACATGATCAATTTGTGTTAAAACGAACTGCTGCTGAAAATTTAAACGTTCCAAATTTTCTGCGATCGTGTGCATTCTGTTTTTTTTTAAATTTTTATTCGCCTGTTCGTCGGTTATGCGAGATGTTGGTTATTACTTTTGTGAATTCAAAGACATTAAAGTAAGTAGGAGATGAACAGTGCTTTCGTGCAAGTCAGAAACTATTGAACCAGCTTTCTTTCTGACAATTGCGGCAGTCGTTTTTACGCAATTTTCTGAGAAATTTGACAGCGTGTCAGCTTATTACCTTCAGCAACCAAACTACTATATAGAATAGCATAGTTAATTACGCAATCCACTTTATCACACGCTTCATCAGCGATCTCACTCAGGCGTAACTGCACCGTTTTTAGCATTTGCTTCGGGCTCTAAAACCTCAAGAACATTCAATCATGGCACAAGGGCTTCTACTGTAAAATACCGTCATCTTGTCCGACTCTATCGGGTTACGTCAAAACCTACGTTCGCGTTCTTTCATGTCTGGTCGCTCAGCGTGGCCCTGTTGCAAGCATAAACTGCGTAGTCCATTGCGCTTGAGTAAGTTTCAAGCCGGCAACTAGTTTTGTTCGCTGCCAAATATAAAGGCTATCCTCCCAGGTTCTCTCCCAACTTCTAACGATGTAAACCGCTGGAAGGTGAGTATTGCAAGCGAGGTAACTTAAGGTTTATTGTCTGTTAGGACCCACGCCTTGTACTTGCAATTAGCGCGCACTGTGAGCTAGCGTGACCGCGCTGTACCCAAGGCCCGTATGAGAGAAGCAAGAGAACACGGGTGGCCACAATGCAACTTAGAGCAAGCGGAGCGACTCAGTGTCACACGGAGGCTACGCATATTAATAGTCTGCACCGAGACATTGTCCAAGCGGACGTGGACCAATCAGAATTGAGAAGATATCGCTAGCCAGGCAGTGGGGTAGATGACAACCGCTGACTAATCGTGGGAATAAACGCATTCCAAACATGGTATGCCTCTCCCATCAAAAGGCTGCCACACTACCTAACAATGTTCAATTAACCCAAATATTCTATAAATAGGAGACTAACAGTTTTGGTTTAGAGTAACTCAATGATAGTTTGACCGCCGGTGTCAACGATGTCCGCCGCGTACTTCAGCAGGCCGAAAGCAAACGCGGTGACCTGCCTGGGAATTAGTTTGACACAATAGTAGACTTGCGCTGCA
>UYRU01000032.1:0-14951 GCA_900617775.1 Dibothriocephalus latus | reverse complement strand
ATTCTTTCACAGCACAATGTATATTAGAAGAAAGTTTCGTCCTGTCTTTCCTCACAGCATAAGGAATTTCTTTAATATAAACCTACTCATGATTTAGCCAAAATGAGAGCGCATTTCCCCCAATAACTTTAAATTAGAGGGCAGTTTTCCAAAACAAATCCCCTCTTATTATTAAATCCACTCAGTTGATCAAAACAACCTGTCCAGATATACGCCAAACTACCAATTTAAATTTCGTCCTGAACGTTGTTTGCATGGCTCGCAGAACTGTACTTTCATTTTAGCAAATACCGTTTATTTTTGGAAAGAATTTGCATTCTTCACACAAAAAAGCATATACCGCGCAGTCAGGAAGGCTAGCGAGTTTTAATAGACTGTTTACATCTAACTTTTTAAATGCCTAGATGGTGAACTTTAAAATTCAAAGCGCTCCGGACTGCCAATTTCATGATTGTAATTTACTCGGGCGAGTCCTCTGCTGCTTGACAGGAGAAGGGTTGTGCCAGGCTAGCATCAATTCTCCGCCTTCCAGTGCACTTGGTTAAACCTAGAAAATATGACGCTAATGTTTACGCTTAAGCGCACAAAGATTATAAGAAATGCGCAAGGCATCGCTAGTTTACCTTAAGGCATGTTCGCTGGCCCGTACGTTTTGGTGTTCCCAAGAAAATGAAAGCCGACGGCATGCGCAAATACGGGACACCAGTGAGCCAAGGCTGTTCAAATGCGTCTCACTGAACGGTTTCGGCTAAGGCAATGTTTACGGATAAAAGCAAACAGATTAACGAAAAAACTTTTTATGAAAAGTAAATGAACTTTGATAAGAAGACGTTTTTCATAGGCATTAACTAAAGTAACTGCAAGTTAATTAAATCAAGTAAAAAATCCACCATTTAAAGATAAATTTAAAAAGCTGACCTATCAATAGTTTCCAAAAATTACACAAATAATTTCGAAATATTTTGAGTGTATAGATTTTATTAATTTTTTCAATGTTCATATTTATCAATCAAGACCGTCGTAAACTCCTTCCGTTTAAACCGTCTTTGAAAAATGAGATGTTTTTGCTAACCGTCCTTTATAGACCTTGCGTTTGAAACGTATTTACAAACACTGCTAATCTGTAACCTGAAAATATTGCACGATTGTTTCGTTTAACATAGCTATAATAAGAGTAATTTTTCGTATCAATTATGATATCAGATAACTACCCGTGATCAATTAGTTCAGAAAATCATGAGTTCAAAATGACTGTCGTTTTGATTTTGTAAAATACAAAACCATTTCCATCCTGTGCAACATTATAATTGTAAATCTGATTATACTTCTCACTACTCAAGTCGGTGGACAACTGGATTCCAAATCTATTTGGGACAAATAATCATGAGGATAAAATTCTTCTGGCGGATCAGGACAACAAATCCTTTAACTGATCTCCTAGTTTTCTGTGGTTTGGATTCTAGATAACCATATAAGCAGAACAAGCTGGAGTTTGGTCTGACATTGAAAGTTGCTGATTAAAAAATAGTCAATCAGGTGGCCGTTCGGGGCTTATCCTCCTATCGAGCTTGGCTAGTCTGTCATTTTTCGCAGTATTTGTGCTATGACGTACCGGTGATATAATAGTCGATACCTAGAAAAGAGGAAAAATGTAGTGCAACTGATTGGCTGGGCTGCGTATGCTAGCTTTTTTTATATGCCACAGCTTAAGCCACCTTAGTGTGCTAAATATGTTGCCCTATTGCAATCTAGTAAATTAGAATTCATTTATAATATCAACCTTCTCGTATTTTAAATGTGCTATTGTTTATTGCGGTGATGTGTTAGAACAACCAAGTAAAGACCGTGTATAGGCACTGCGCCCGTAATGCGCACATAGGAATGAAACTCATAATGACTTATTTAAGCCCAGGGACGAGTGCAAGGGAATGTAAATAATTGAAAAAATGTCCCGAATTTCAACGGCTGCTCGAAGGGAAATGTGAGCATAAACGTTTGGGCAATAAACGTACTGAAGGCAAGAGAACCTGCGCGCGAAAACATATGACTAGCAAAAGTACTAATGATAACCAAATGGTCGGCAAAATTTATCCAACTCTTGATAGTCGATGCCATCGGCGTTTATTTTCCGGGCAAAATCACAATCTTTTATAGGCAGAAGTATCAAAGCCGGTGAAACGTGATGAATCAAACTTAACCATTCCGCGGAACGAAACCCAGAGCTCGTCAATTTTATTTATTAAGTTGAGGTGGTACGAGGAATGTCGTACTTTCAAGTGCATTAAGTTAAATCGTCTCTATGGTTGGAGTCACAAAGTTTTAAATTTTACATCTATAAATTTCTGCATATGTCGCTGACATTATACCTAATGGCAAAGGCATTGGCGTCACTAAGAGCGTTTCTCAGAGCGGAGGCAAAACTTTAGCGATAACAGATCAAAAGACCGTTTTTGTAACATGGAAGCAAAATATTGGCGGTTACGCTGACATGGCGCACAAAATCTTGAAGCATGACTGTAGTTAAACACCTGATCGAATGGATTCTGAATAGTCAACAATCACATCGACCTTTACCGCAAGTCCTATTTTTTATTTCATGGGAAAACTTACCAATGGATGGAGGCGATCAGGATGGGCTACCTGTGGTCTCCCCTTGTCATAAAACTGTTTCAGTGCAAGCCAGCAGATAGCAACCTCACTCGGCAGGAATGTTACCTGGATCGCCGGCACAAAGAAAACGTTCCGGTGCCTCCAGCTTTTTCGAAGCGAGGTCTTTAGAATGTTGAATTTATGATGCAGAAGCAAGCATGCAATCAGTTGCCTTTTACTGACGTGATTGTCAGGGAAAACTCCGCAGAGCCTACATCATTAAATTTTAACAGACCTTCTGAACTCTATTTACAATGAGAAAGGATTTACTTAGGTTAGGTTGTAAAAGTGATCATCGTTCAGTTTAACTTCGGGATATTTCGGTCTCGCTGGGTACAGGCTCCAGAATGAGCGTCTTTTCGACCGCTTGTAAAAGACGCAGTTGATTAAAATGCCTATATAATTAGTATAATGTTGTTCTTACTGTGTCCATGCCGTGGAACCCTGCCTATTCTTCAAGCATTATAAATAGAAAAAAGGTATCTTTTGATTTAAAATATGTTTAATGATTAAATTCTCACGATCATTAAATGCCCAGTGATGTTGTATCATATGTGTCTGTTAAATAATACTGTGTAATCGGATGTCAGTACGAAGATCGTTTAGGAGACCCAGCAAACGACGAAATAAAATGTGAGAACAACGGCCAAAAGTGAGAGGAAGGGAAAGAGGCGCGTAGCAGAAGACTTACTTAGGCAACAGTTTTTTACTTAAGGCACGTCATATACCCCTAGTTTCAACATTTTGTCCCATGGAAACGGTTGTTATAGAGATTTTGGAGGTAAGAAATATGACAGGCAGTGGAATATACTTTAATAACCGCTATATGCATTTTTTTATTTTATTGGATTTAGAAATGTTGCTGATTCATAGCCTTAAATTTTCCTACTCTGTATTATCGTTATGCGTATTGCGGAAAACCGAATTATCGCAATGCAAGTTTCTTAAGTATTCCTGAAAAATAGAAATGGTGGCTAGGAGGTCGTCTACTTCAACATATCTGAGGTCCAACTTACCGTTCTTGGTTAGATTAGTATAGTCCGCGGCACCAAGCGCTGCGCACAGTTTCAATTAACGTGCGGAACAACCTATTGCCAGCGGCCGTGGGAAACAAGTTTAACTACATGTTTCACTGTACACTCACGTCTTCAAATTTTCTTCACTGCTTATCTCATTTCCCCAACCCCAGACCCCTATAACCACCGTTTCAGTAGGACAAAATGCGAGGACTAGGGGTATAGGAGGTGCATTATATAAACTACCTTTGCGCTTACTTACAAGAGCAGATTCAAGTTCATTTGCTTGGTGGTGACAATCATTAGGAAGAGGCATACATTGCCAGCTGGAACATATTTCTGCGTCCGTTAGGAATGATCCTGCGGCACATGTTAGGGAGCAGAAATGTTAAAAGGAGAGAAAACGCCTAAATGTTAATAAGAATATCCTCCAGCAACAGTAGCTTATGTAGGCCCACTCATATACCCCTAGTCTCAGCATTTTTTCTGAAAAAACGGTGATGATGGAGTCTTGGGGATGGGGAAATAGGATAGGCAGAGAAAAAAATTTTTAGAAGTTTAAAGTGAGAAAAATGTAGTCGAAGATGCTTCCCGCGGCCGCTGGGAGTACGTTGTTCTGCATGCAAATTGAAGGTGTGCTTGGCGCTTTGAGCCGCGGACTATACTAATCTAACGCCAGAACGGTAAGTTGGACCTCAGGTAAGTAGAAGCAGATGACCTCCTAACCACCATTTTAATTTTTCGGGAAATTCAGGAAACCTGCAATTTGATAATCGGGTTTTTCTGCAATAATTTAAACAACAATACCGATTAGGATTATTAAATTACATTCCACTGCATGTACTAATTCCTTGCTCATCAAACCCTATAACTACCGTTTTCGTAGGTAAGCATGCAGGGAGTAGGGATTAATGAAGGGGCTTACATAAGCTTCTGTTGCCGGAGGATATTCTTATTAACAAAAAAATATGGCGAGTCGCGAAGGCTCCCAGATATGCCTTGGTGAGATAAAAAAGCTTCAGTCGGCACTCTCTATTAGACAAGCTTTTGAAAAAAGCCACAACGGATGTGGGTCTATTGTCCAAGGTCTAGCGTTGCTTTTAAACATTATACTGAGGGATAGAAAGTGGAGAGCGTTGTACTGCTTATGGAATACGAAGTGTATTGGCCTGACGTTTCGGACCCTGACTTGAAGCCATAGTCACAGGCAATGCTTTTCTGCGGTCCCCTCTGATGATGGGTTCAAGTCATAATCCGAAACTTCAGCCAAATAAACTTCTTGTTCCAGCGACTGCAGCATAGGTCATATCTTTTGGAAAACTCACGAGTCCTAAATGTCGTGTCTTGGATAGCGTAGAGAAATGGAATATTTTTTCCCGTACCAATGTATGCAACTTGCTGTTTGATAACCCTACCTGCAAGTTAAACGGCAAGTGGCGCTCAACCATTTTTTGAAATTAGCAATGTGTTTGTTAAACACGTTTCATCGAGTGCCAGCTTTTAAGAAGAGTAGACTGCTACCAAGTGAGTAAAAGACAGCATTTCGTTGTGCATGTTTATCAGGTAATACCATTGAATTCATCAGGGTATCGACAATAAACTGGACCATTCTTACAACCTCAGTAGTCATTTTTACGGCGTTTCGTTTCTGTCAGAGCACTATTTAAAATACTGCTCCAAATTATTTACAAGATGGTCCCAATTATGTTATCCTTTTTAATGGAAAACTTATTTCAGACTTTCTGTTAAAATTGCTTGAGATGTACAATGTGCAATTTTCAAGGACCTCCACAAAATTGCCTCATCACGGAGGACCGAACTTAGAATATCTTATCGTTTCACCACCAAAGTTTGCAAATTACAGTACGCGCCAAAATTCGTGCAACATGCCGACATATGCAAAAGATTGATACTCTTTCGCTAATCGGCATTGACTCAGGTCGCGATACTGATTATCGTGTAGTCTATTCTGAAGTTATGTCAAGTACGATAGGATGTCGGACTTCTAATAAGCCTATTTCTGATCGCTAAAAAAATTTTATTCTACAAAAGGTTTCTACCGACATAGTATGCGTTTTTTTCACTGCCTTTATATATTCAAATTTATTCTATGAAAATCGTAGCAGAAAAATTTATTTTTTGTACTCGTTTGGCAGCAAATTACGCCTTCTTTAAATTCTATACTTAAAGAGATGTATGCTTCAGTTTTAGAAAAATTTCTTATCATGAACTTTTTTACGATTGTGAGGTGTTCATTCATAATAGATCGTACAGGATGTACACAGTGCGCAGTTTATAAAACTTGAATTCGAGTGTAGCAGTCAGTAGTTTTTAAAATTATTTAGCAATTTAGAAACAGTTTTAAAAGCGAACAATACCCTTTTTTAAGTATGAACTTTAAGGAAGGCGTAATTTGCTATCAAACCAGTACAAGACATATTTTTTCTTTTACGTTTTTCATCATTTATATTTAAATTTATAAAGGCAGTCAAAATCAATGATAAATACGCATACTAATTAAGTAGTTACCTTTCACAATACATAATTTTTGCTAGTGTTCAGAACGAAGCTCATTAAAAAGTTTGCATCCTATCGTGACTGAAATAACTTCAGAATAGACTACAGGATACTCAGTGCCACAACATGAGTCAATGCCAAATAACGAAAAAGTATCAATTTTTTGCATATGTCGGCATGTTGCATGAATTCTGGCGCGTACAGTAGATGCTTAAGAACGTTCGTAAATTATCACCTCCCTCTCTCAGCCGGACAACCCAGCTAGAGCAAGTCCCGAGAATTTCTGATGAATGGTATATTTTACAGGCATTCACATCGTCACACGAATATAATACATAAATTATGTAAAAAGCCACCGTTTATGGATTGATTACTTTTTATGATCTATGATAGTTTATGCCTTGACTGTTCCGGTAAGTATACAGGTACACCTAAATATATGTCTGCATAAACAAGTGCTTGATTGGTCCCTGCGTTTTGTCTGCTGTGTGCAAAATGGGTTACGAGCCTGAGTGTTTGAATCAATCAAGTTGGGTTTATACTGTCCCATCAATTTTCCGTTTTATACTTTTAAATAATTAGGATTTCATTTTTGTCGTAATTTCTCATTTAAATATTCATTGAATAATTTCGCCCAGTAAGATATAAGGAGAACGGACATTTGTTGTCTATGTTTTGCGTTTAAGACTTCTTGAGAAGCTGTTTTTTAAGATAAATCATTGAGTCTTTCCACAAAAAGAGCGTACATGCATTTACCTGAACAGTAATACTCACCTACTTTTGTACCTCTTTTACGAATTTGATATTTTGTCTCATGTGCGAAGATTCGGTTGCATTTTTTTGTTTAATTCTAACTTAATAAAATTAATCTACGACGGAAGGTATCAAGATAAATTTTAAGTTTGATTAAACTGAAATATATTAACTTGCTTAACCCACCCTTAGAGCAAGCTTTATTACCTAAATGATCCTGCCCCAACGCTCTGTCATTATCGTTGTTTGATGCTGTTCGTAGTGCTTTCGAGAACCGTACTTACGGATCAAACATTTAATTATGCGCAAAATTCTGAATTCTACTTTTCCTAAGACGTTCTGAGTCTCCTATGCATTTAATCTTCCCTGAATAAATATCTGCCTTTGTGATCGCGTTTTCAACCCTAAAACCGACAGTGAAGCACCAATATGTTAGTGTAAAACTTAGCATTTGCACCTTTTTGAGGTATCGCGACATACCCAGCCATCCCACGAACAAGTAACTGTCTGGGATAGTTAGCCAAATGCCGTCGGTCGAATTACTATGGTCAAAAGAAAGGAGTATGCTGAATAAAAGGTTCAACATTTTATGTAGGGTCCTGGTCGGATCCCTGAACGAAGAACATTAAACGGAATTTGTAAACATATTTACTACTTATACTGCTCACACTCACTTTCTTTTGCAGATTATAAGACGAGTATTGTCAAGATGACCTTAGAACTCGGAAATATGTTACGGCTATTGCGGCAGCAAAACTTTACCGCAGTTGTTGCGTTCTAGATATTTTACTTGAAGGAACAGGTGAGAAAAAGTTTTAGCATTTTATGAATTGACAGTTTGCCTTACAGGACAAGCTGAAAAATAACTGGCCAAAGGAACTGAATTTAGATTAACTTTGCGTTTGCCAAATTGGTGTATTTTCAGTTTCCACCATTCACCTATCCTTCTTAAATTAAAAAGGATTAGATAGGTTTCCGTGTGTCGAAGGTTGGATTAACATTTTCCCTTCGGGGATAGATGCCAAACAAATATTTATCAAACTAACAAGATGAAAATTTAGTTATCAGTTTTTGAAGAGGGGATGTTACTGTTAAATTAAAATGGATACGTTGTCGTGTCGATTTCAAATGATAAACCATGGGTGCTAACAAGAGAACCTCTTAACCCCAAAAATAGTATGTATTGTGTGTGATAGAATTTGCGAGAACTTATCTCTCATAAACCGTTAGAGAAATATCAGCCAATACTAAACTTTGAGAGAGACCATTACCGATACAGATACGTAAGACTCTAATGGTCATTTAACTTATACTACTGAGGTCGTTGAGTCGACTCTGGACAATAGTGACCCTTCGAGTCTCCCTGATCTTTGTCAGTTATGTTCTTATATCTGTGTAGCTGTTGACATGCCCTGAAAAGAGCCTATGATACTGTCTGGACGAGCACGTGACGTAAAAATATCGACAAATTTTAAAGTCTTGTAAATGCTCTGTGGACATCAAGTTTGCAAAAGGGCGATGGGAATCAGGCGACAGTAGACCGCCAAAGACTGACTGCTCCTTTCTAAAACCTCTTCAGTCGTCTACAAAATACGTTGCAACGATGGAGACTGCAATTACGTTGGCGAAACAGGGCGCAAATTGCAGACCCGCTTACAAGAACACAAGGCGGCGGAGCGGGGCCTTGACCTAAATTCGCAGCTTGCAATCCATATCGGAGAGGAGGCTACAGAAAGGGGCCAGTAGCATGTTCCTACGGCTTAATAATTCCTTTATGCCTAAACTTCAAACTGTGCAATGCAAATCGAACAAACATTCCTTTCCGCGAATGGCGTGGTGGTGTAATCATACAAACACAAAGCCTCCGTGAAGTTGCGCTTAATCAGGAACACATTTAAAGAGGCAAAATGCATATGTACGAAAAATTAAATCATTTTAAAGACGCGATCTGCTTACTAGGGAGGATTCTGACTAAACCAGCTGCAGTTGAACCTTCTGGAAAGCTAGCGTTACGTAAACCAGACCAGCTTCTTCTATGCCGCTGCATTTAAATGTTTCGCAAGAATTTGCCTCACTCAGCTGATTTCTCGAGGGCAAACAAAGTGTTTGCACATTTTTAATTCGTATCCGGTTCCTTTTGGAACGGAATTTCTTTTCTTTGATCACTCTGTGGACCAGCATGATCACCGAATATCGATCTTTGTTGCATCTACTGTCACTTGAAAACAGTGGTTATAAGTTTAAGCTGGTATTTTCTCAAATGGTAGTGCCAGCTAGACTCAAATATGGCAACAATCATGTCCATAATAATGAGATTTGTGTTACGTCCCGCGCTTGGCACTTCTAATTAGTACGAATTGTGAGTTAGCCGAACAGTACCCAAGGCCCGTACGAGAGAAGCAAGTGCGGACGAGCGAGCACGAGACAGCGTGTATTCAGACAAAGCACGTTAGTGCAAGGCGTTTTCACACAAGGCTGAATGCATTTAAGGGGGCGCGAGACAGACATAGTCCAAGATATTTGGCAAATCAGAATGTAGAAGACACGCTGGCCTGCAGCCAGGTAGCTCATGACGCCTTCGTGTGTGCGTCGACTCATCATGGGAATACCGGAATTTACAACAACTTCGTTTATAAATATGATTGATTTTAAGGAAAACTGTTTTAAGGTACCCTTTACTTGCAGACCGATTTTATGCGGCCAGAAACTACTCCGCATCTGAGTCAAAAAATGCTTTATCTGAGGAAACACGTTTTCCTATATTTTACTTAATTAATTAACTGGGATTCGACGAGCCTATTACTGACAGTTTGCAACTTACAGGCTGATAGAGGATCGCGTACAACTCATTAACAGTTAGGTTGAGAGAACCTCCTTCGATCTACGCTTTCCTTTGCACGGCATAGATCTCCGTGAAGGAATTTAAAGCTAAACGGATATGTGCACGTTAAATTTTTGGTTTTTGTTTACTTTTTGCCAAGCTTGAATACATACGCTGTTAGGTTACTTTTGAAAACAGATCAAAGTTCCGAGCTTAAAATAACCTTATTTTACGCTAAAAATAAACGGTCAGAGACAATGCTCGTAATCGAGCAGAATACACATGAGATCAAAACAAATTAATGTAAAATTTTTGAGTACCAGTGCCGCTGGTGTTAAAAACTTGACTTTAAAAACGTCGTGTGTCATAGAAAAAAAATTTTTTTCTTAGATTATAAAGCATTTATTCATTCTTTTGTCTGCGTAAAATTTTAACTCAATCGATTTGCTTTCATTTTGCAAATAAACAAAACCTGTCGAAGAACATAAAGCTTTACATACGTATTGAAATGTGCATTACTTCACTTTTTTTCTAAAATCTCTGTCTGTCTACTTTTATTCTTCTTATTTTGTAGAAAATATTTAGCCTCAGACGAAAAGCGCAACACCGGGGGGTTGACGTTGAACTTGACACAATGGTGTCTAAATTGCCTGGAATAACTCCAAAGTTAAAGTTCTTACATTTTATTTTCTGTCGATTTTTCGTTGAATGGAATTCAGAAGGAGCTACGCGGTTTCAACCACAGTGGACATTAAATTTTAAATAACACCACACATCCAAACACCGTGAGGGAAAATCCTGAGGTTAAGCGTTTTAGCCTGTGATAGAGGACAGTTCAGATCGTAAGAGGTTTTAGTCAGCGTGACAGCAATGCCAACAGATGTTTCGCGATTGCTGTTATCTTGATTTTGGCTGCCATCAAACGAGACGTGCGCAGCCAACCCGAGATTTTTAAGCTGAAATGCACAAAAAAGAAGCTAATGAAGCATCGATATATTCTATTCGACATTTTGACTTCGGCTAACGCATTTCCTACGGCCGACATATACCGTTCACTGGGCACGTTTTTGAAGCATTTTTAATTGCTTTATTCTTTAAAATGTGTTCAGGTTTTAAAAAGTCAGTAGGTAGACGGCGTTAGCAAAATGAAGCAAGCATTCATGTCCATAGTCAGGGTTTTGTCGTCAGATGATTACTTTACACTTTATGTGTTTTTTACGCGTTTTCGGAGAAAACTGAACTTCTGAAGCCGGTGATATCCGAAGAGATATTATTCAACTTAAAATATTACCGCATTCATGTCTTCGTTCAATCCACCTGGGTCAATACGAAATGTCTCATGAAAATATTGGGTATTTGACTTTGACCATGGTAATGTGTTTCTGTACTTCCCGTTGTATGATCTTTATACCTTTGCAGATTGCTAGATACAAAAGCGACATGGATTTTTGCGTTATTTTTAAACTAGACTATATTTAACTTACCAGTTTATAACCTTTAAAATTGGCTGGCAGCTTTCTTATAAATCCATTCTGTTAAGGCCCCGTTGCGGGCTTAGTTTCACAAAGATTTTCCGGATCAGCTACGTGCCCAACTATCGTGCTAGACAGAAGCTGTCATATCAACAGGTTATGGCTAAGGTTTTTTAATGACTGCATAGTCAAACTGCAGTAGTATCTTTTCGAAGTATTAGGAGAAGCCTTGGTACATTTTGTTTAGGTTTTCTCTAGCTTCCTGCTTTAAAATCATCTAGTCAGATTACCATATTGGAGGGTGTTAAGCCGCGATTGGTAGCAGAAGCTCCTAGGAAGGGTTACTTTTTTTATGAGATAAACGATTAGAATCAGTGAAATAAAAATTATTAAACTTACTTCACAGCGTTCAGCTGTATAACCAACAGTTGCCCGAATGATGCCCTTAGCGAAATTAAAATAACAGAGTTGTGACTAATATGAGTGCTCCTTCTTTTTCTCTAAACAGTTATTTTACGAAGGTATTTTAAGTAAAGATAGCTTGCAGGTCTTTAAAAAAATAAGTTCCTAAAATTCCGAAGAAACTATTAAACCCAATGGTCAGCCACTTATCCTACCTGCAGAATGAAACCGAAACATGTTTCATTTCCATTGCTATATCAAAACATGGCAGAAATCTACGAAGCAATCGCAGAGTGGCTAATAACTTGGAAGTTTCGAGGTAAAAATGGCACAAAACAGGTGTTTTTCGCTATGTTTCGTTTTGAAACACTAAAACCCTGTGAAATCAAACTTTAAGGTCCCCTTAATATTTTCATTGGTACTTTTTAAAGAATATGCTTTAGTGCATCGAAAAGCACTGTCCGTGGGAGATCAGAAGTTCATTTTCTTATTGCTTTTGTGCACTTCGGGAACCTGCATAACGAAGATAAAACAGCCTCCAATTCGCAGACTGTCAAGTGACAAATAAATGTCACTGCAAGACAAAAATATCAGTGCGCATAAAAGAACTGTGTAAGTTGAATCCTACAAAACTATATGGGGATGTTTTGCGTGTTCCGCATAGCAAACATAGTACGTATGCCCTTCTATCCCTCAAAAAACATGCCAAGGACAGGAGCAAAGTCCATCTTTTCTTGCAGTTATTTTAGAATTGCACTCGGTTTGACCAGACGTGAACTGGGGATTTTCCTGCCCTGGAATGACCGAAAACGAAACCATAACTTTTTTCTAACAATATGTACGGCTGTTTTAGATCTTTTTTTCTTTTTAAAAACAATGAGCTAATCCATGGGATGAGCACAATGAACGCGTGATTTTACTGCATTTTTTATTTATTCATACGAAATGCCTACCTTAAGTTTGTTCTACTTACTTTGGCTCTATTTAGGCAAATACGCAAAACGTCGCAATTATGAAATACATCGCATTTGGTTGTTGTGTTTCCTTTCTTGGAATCCAACAACATCTATGTTAAGGTTAGTAAGAAGAGTTACTAAACTACACTAGGCTGCCATGGCGTGGCGGTATAAATTTAAAAAATACTAATCTTTAAAACAGTTTTAATATTAGGTATTCATTGCTTCAGTCGGAGAGAAAATTCCTTTGACTGCCAGCTCGAAACCACCGCTGACACGTTCTACACCCTTGCAGCTTCCTTGGTTTGTAAAATGTGTCAACAGAATTGTTTAAATGCATTCGCATGTTAGAGCGTCGTACCTGTCGAAGATTGTCTCTACTTAAAATATCAGCACCTCATCTTGATTCGGATGCATTGTGTTGGACTGTGCTTATAGCTTTCCGATAAGAATGAGACTCCCTGATTGGCTATTGCATAGCGCAAGCGGGCACCCTAATTACTTTCTTTGGATGGCGATACATTTTTTAGCTTAACGGTGTAAATTATTGAGAGCCAAATACTCATAACGTCGCCAGTGGGAAACAGCAAAATGTTTTTATTAATTAACCGATACAGGATTCTTAGTCTGGACAATAAACAGGAAAGACCATATCATATTCGATTATATGGTTATTTTAGAAGTGGAGTCTCAGTCCTGTATTTTTGGGTTGGTTACACCAACACTGTATCTGAGGAAATTGGGAATGGGGGTAGCGATGATCGTCCTAGACAGTTTGGGGACAGAGAGGCTGGGATCCAGGGGGTGGGGGGTTTAGCTAGATAATGCTAATGAGGGAAAGGGTGTAAACGTTTAAATTTCGATTCACTTGTCGAAGGGATACAGTACCAATAATACACAGTTTTTATTTCGCGCTGGGCACAATTTATTGGATCGCGCGTGGAGACAATCAAAATTTGTAACCATCTTTAAAATTTACGAGTAAAACTCTACTTTTCCGACGAGCCTTCTTTCCTCATCTATCATCTCGAAATGCATACTACCTCAGTAATCCAACACTTACAAATGCCTGCATTTCGGTTGCCTAAGATTTGGTCCATATAGAACCGCAAATTATACCACTCTTAGTCTTGTGATTTTCCCGTTGATAGCGGTTTGGGTGTCAGAAAGCCGCTCGAAACGCAGCTAAAGAATGCTGTAAGTACACGCCTTTGTGTTGATTATCGCTTTTTCCCACGTATTCACCCGCTCTTATGGACCTCCAATCGTAAACATTTCCGACATGCAACCAGAGCCTTCTTCCATATTGCAACTGAGGTTTGGCCTAAAAATTCCTCACAGACAGCCCTAAAGTTCCCTTTGTGCTGCATTTTGTACTATTATGCTATAAGGTTAAGTAGAAAATCTGAACGTTGTTCGCTTCCTGATTTTTATATGCATTAAAGCTATGTAGACGCACACGCAAATGAAACGTTTAAGGAATAAGCGCCTACGCTTCTAAGGTTAACAGTCCATCACGTACTTAGTTATTTGTACATGCAAGTATTTTTATGAAATTTGCGCTTCGTTTTCTGGGTAACTTTCGTGTCTAAAGTGGAAGTATCATCTTTAGTTGATTATTTATATTCAAACGAGAAAGCAGGAAGCAGAACAGCCGAAGTGTGGCGGTTGGAATAGTTCCACCGAAGAATTTTCGCCGTGTTGAATTTCTTACTTTATGAAAGCTGATACTAAAAATGCTTTTACTTGTCTTCTGAACTGCCTAGGTACTTATGCCACTTATTTCTATAGGGTTTTACTTTCATCGTAAATCATGTATTTACTCGGAGAAGATCAATTAAGCAAGGGTTTTCAGGCAGCAGTAGTCGCTAAAAATCACGGAACATGCCGAAAGATTGATACTGTTTCACTAATCAGCATTGACTCAGGTTGTGATACTGATTATCGTTTAGTCTACTCTGAAGTCATTTTAGTCATGATAGGATGCACGCTTTTTAACGAACTTCGTTCTGACCACTAGCAAAACGTATCTATTGTCAAAACTAGCTACTTAAGTAGTATGCTTTTTATCACTTATTTGACTGTCTTTATAAATTCAAATATATTTTATGGAAAACATGTACGAAAAATTATTTCTTGTACCTGTACTTATACTTAAAGAAAGTGTTTCTTTTGGTTTTAAAAAAGTTTCCACTTATGAGCTTTTTTACAACGGTGAAGTGTTTATTCATAATACATCGTATTCTCAAATTTATTAATGCTGCCTATGCTGCAGCATTTTCCTCGAACTTTAGGCGAAAACGTGCTTTTCCTTCGCCTTGGGCTTCCTTACATGTTGTTGTCCCCTATGTAGGTAAACCGTATA
>UYRU01000031.1:0-15047 GCA_900617775.1 Dibothriocephalus latus | reverse complement strand
AATAATTTTTTGTGCATTTTTTCCATAAAATATATTTGAATTTATAAAGGCAATCAAAATCAATAATTAAAAGGCATACGACTTAAGTAGCCACATTTTACAATAGATACTTTTTCTGGTAGTCAGAACAAAGCTCATTAAAAAGCCCGCACCCTTCCATGACGGAATAAACTTTAGAATAGACTACACGATAATCAGTATCACAACCTAAGTCTATACCGATTAGCGAAAGAGTATCAATCTTTAGCCTTTGTCGAAATGTTGCGCGATACGTGGCGTCTACTGTATTGTTAAAGTCGAGTCCAATTTGGACAACGTAGAATTTTCCACTTTTATTTAAGCTTGCGTGTAGTTCGGCCAACAGCACAATCAAAAAACGAATAATATTTTCGTTATCATTTTTTCGTTGTGCTATATTTCTTTTCCTTGCGCTACGTTTATTTGGCCTTAAATAAGTGAATTGGTCTACAGTTGTATTTGAATTGCATTTGTTTGACGTAAAAACATTATTTGGACAACTAATAATGGATTTTGAACCGAATTATATTTTAGTAAGAATGTTTGTAGAGTTAACTTGAACGCGTCAGGTGCTGTCCATGCGTTACGAAGATTTTTTGTGAATTTCGTGACCTTTATTCAACTATGTGACAACTAGAATGTCTACTTTTAGATTATCGGCAACAGCGCACTTTCAATAAATCGGGCGTTATCATCCCGAATAAGAATAAGACTTCAACTGTTTCATTTAGGATCCATTAACTTTCCTTTTTTACAATTACGTTGAATAAACGGCAGTATTTAGCCATCACAATAGACAATGTCTAAAGATATATAACGTTCCCTGTAAATTATAACCATTTCTGACGTCGTGACCTGTGTAAGAATGCAATCCTTAAGTGATTTTAATGGACGTCTCCTTGAGATTTGGCATGTAACATACTTTCGGAGGTTTGACAGCAAATACAATTTAAATCCCCGTCGTATATCTAGCGCACGAAATGCGCAAATAAGTCACCAATTTCCAAACAGTTCAAGGCGTTTTAAATTGAAGCGATTTTTCACTATGAAAAAGCGTTTACGAATGCCAGGTTTTTCCATACCATTCCAAGTCAATTTGTAATAAAAATAAGCATAAAAAGGTCAAAACCACCAATTTTTTAACATTGTTATAAGTTCTGGCCAAACATATCCCATGAAATAGAAAATTGTCATGATCGGGAGCCCTAGCATCGGTAAGATAAGTTAAGCGTAGAACAGGATTTATGATGTTATTATGGAAACACTTGCTTAAGTTTAATAACAACGGCCTGGCTACACTCTATTTGTCATAAAAGGCTCACAGGTGTTTAGATCTAGCATCGTATGAAATCACGCGCAAAGGAAAGAAAGACTATAACTCAAACCTTTCGATGGATTTTGTTTTCTATTTGGTGGGTTGCTTCTTAAAAGTCAATCCACGCATAAATGTTCTATTTAGAATGCCACAGGACGTGCAAGTTTTTCCCCTTAACGCTAAAACTGCAGGTATGCCAACATATTTATTGAATTCCGTACAGAATAAAAATTACTCAGGACGAGCAATTGCAATCAAACCTTCTCCTTTGTGTTTCACACTCTATAAATTAAATGTCTGAGCAAGTCTGGCTGGTCAAACAAATATTACTGTCTGTATCATTGGTAGCATGCTTTTGCCTGTTTTTTCTCAAATGCGTATATATTTAGAATAAAAAGGTCCTTCAAACAGATCCATCAGACAAACTGTGCACACTTCCTATCTTTTTACTGTGACTACATTTAAATCAACGGTTTCTGTTTTTAAGTTTAAAATTCTGTAAAAGAATACTTTGCCGTACATTAAGTTATAGACATTATAGAAGTATAGTAATTATATTATGGATAATTTATGCACTGCAAAGCATGGAATGTTCAGTTTTTAACTTGAATGAAATCACAATATTCCGTCCTAATGCTGCAGCAAATCTTTTGGTTTTCTTACGATCTTTTATTTACAGAAATGAATAGAGATCCTAGTCATCTGTGCGCATGCTCCAAAATATTAGATATTTATACATTAACTGATTTTTGCTTATATGTTAAGGGAAACATTGCACAATAATAGGAAATGTGATAAACGCGTAGCAGTTACACGTACCTCTAATAATGTGGCTCTCCTACAATTCCTTTACACCTCAACAATTGACATAAAAGGATAATTTTGTCATCCAAATTGCATTCTTATTTAGGTCAAAGGGTAAGGTGCAATTCCGTTAAACCAAAGGCAAATACAATCGACGAGTATCCCTTTAAGGTCTTTATCACTCTCTCTCGGAAGTTCCTCTAGGCTGGATAGGCTGCAGTCACACCCTCAGACATCTGTTAGGCACCAACCACTTCTAATATGACCAGAGATTATCTCCACCAATCGCTGACGAGCTAAAACAGTCTGCTAAGAGGAATCCCGGACAGACATTACACTCACCATTTGCCTGCATTCTGACAAGCTGGGTTGTTATTGTAGATATAGAAATGAGATGAGGATGTCCTTCTGTAGGCTAGGAAAAAATAATGGAGGATCCTCAGCGTCTACGCCTTTGCCTCTAAATGTGGAGGACTAAGTAAAACTTAAGGGTGCTTAGGTAGCAAACAGCTTTAAAAAAATCCCGGTAGACCCTATAGTGACATTTTGTCGTAAAGTTAGTCGACAGCTGGTTTTCCCTGTGAAACAAGACTGGTACTGGGTAGAAGCTAGCACTCACAAAGTTGCTTGTTTATTAGTGCAAACATAAAAAAGAAAGTACAGCAAATGGAGACGTAGTCACAGGCTGACAAACGATCGACTATTATCCGAATTTATCTGGCTTTTATGTGGTCATCTTACCAGTCTGCAAGTACACCGAATGCACACTTACTTCGTCTGCCTAGGGCAGTTTCGTTTAACCCAGTGACCGTTTTGGTAAAGTCTGGTTGAAGACTCCTTTTTGATTGGCGATAAGCGGCAAAGCGGACAGAAGGTCACAGTGACGTCTTCGTGGCGGCCAGCGCTTAACAAAGTGCGGTGGTATGGCAACATCATGTGGTGTTTAAGTCTTTTGCCAGGCAATTTGGAACACTCTTAAACACCGATTAAACACTGTGGCTTCGTCCATAGGAGAAGCCGAAGCAGTCACCATGATTTAGTTTGGGTTGAGTCCGTAATGTTTCGTGGCGGTTAAGAGTATTTGAAGTTTATTTGAGTGAGAGACTGCAAAGAAACGCACGCGTAGAATATCATGTTACTGATTTTGGGTGACTATTATATTGTAAGGGTGCCTGGTTGAATACCGAATAAGTATTTAGCCCTACGCCTAGTTACGACGGTCTTAGATAAAATTCTAGAAGGCAATGCTCCACAAAATTGATCTTTCCACTTGGACGCAAAAGGACAAATGACGTCTAACGATTTTAGCTGAAGAATTTATATTTGTTATGATTGCGTCTCCGTTACCGGTTCAAGACGGTAATTATGGATCCACAGGGTTTTTTTTAGTAGAATTTCGCAAAGGAATTATCTGCCTCAGGTAAATTGGCCAAGTAAAAATGTAATTTTGAAAACAATTCATTTTCGAGGGCAAAATGGTATAGGTAGTCAGTTTAGGGTGCAAAGACAACTGTTACAGCATGCGATGGTGAATTAATTTATGTCTTTTGAAGACATGCTAACAGGAACAACATTTCCTTTAATTTTAATTAATATATTTTTCGAAATCTGTCTTCATTAACCCGTGAGTAAAATTTTAAAACAGACGTATTTCTAAAATAACCTTCATCAGACTGATAGGAGCATTACTTATTTCTACTGTAGGAATGCGTTAAGCTGGTGACATGTTCCTAAAGTTCTGCTTTACATCCCCATACTATACCGAAATTATTCAGTATCAAACTTCATTAAATCTTATCCCTATTATATTTACCTATTACTTTTTATTTATCTGGGCCTCTTCTTTTCTTCTTCTGTAATACTTGGTTCGAGTAGGCATCCGAAACCTATAGACTAATTGTCTTCGCAAAATCCATATAACTATATCGTTAATATGTTGGACTTGACCCTATGTAAAAGGAAAGCTGAGAGCTTCTCCTGCGTACCTTAATTCGGCATATAGGAATCCCCTGCCCTCTGATTGAGCGCCAAGGTCTGACAAACCAACACCTTTTGTCTTCAAATGATTCCCGCAATGCTGCTGATATTGTCATCTTCAAATCTGATCGAGTAAGCGGATTTGTGATTCCAAACCCGTCCAACAGCCACAGTTAGACGAAAGCCGTGTGAAACTCACAGGTAAATGAAGCGAAATATTTCTAGATTTCATTGGAAAAGGTGTAAATTTTAAGTAAGAATCATGTAACGGTAGCAAAAATGGCAGCTAGTTTCGGGCACCCCCAAACTGTTCGACCTACCGAGTATAATTTTAACTTATTTTATTAATGATTATTTTATCGAAACATTAATTCTTACGATGGTTTGTCTCACAAATCAAAAACAATTTCTAGCAATCGAGGTGCGTATACCAGAAATATAACTTCTCAATCTTCGATCAGTGGAAGAATTAAAACTTACCGAGTAAGTATATGATCAAGCTTGACGTACGGACTGTGTTCACAACCATGCCGCTGGAAGAAACCACTGAAGTATTTTGTGAGAAGGCGACTAAAACATGAACGGGGCCAAGACTTCTCCAGCAACTACTAGGATTTTGCTGTAATAATGTACGCTTCTTTTTTTAGGTAGGTATTTTGTAGACACATCGAAAAATCCGAATCTATCCACGACAACTTCTTTTAAACCTGATGTCCTCGTTTTCTACCATACAATGCATTTTTACACAGAAGGCCACACTTTTTATTAATTGTTTCTTGCCTGTTTAAAGTCTGCCGCTGTTTTAGGCGCCTGTTTGAAAAGAGTCGCAACTGGCGTACCAAATGTACGTGATTACGATTTTTACATAGCAACACACCTATGCAGTGGACTTTGATAAATGACCTTATCTCTGACGTCCGTTCTCAAGGCCATGGCAACAGGAATAACGCAGAGCTTAGAGGTTGGTTAGATCGTTAGAGTGTATAACAAACAAAATTGTAAATCGTCGACTGTACGATGTAAAGTTTTTTTATCGATTTTCCTGGTGCACATAAAGCAAAATTTCAGTGAGGAGAGATGAAGAAAAAGAAATTTGAGAACTAGAAACAAAATTCACAAATTATCTCGTATTTACATGTATCAGTGGGTTTAACAATAACAAATTACAAGCAGTTAGTATATGATGTTATAACTTTCTAAGTAACAAAGGTTAAACTAATATGCGAAGTATAAGAAAAATAGCAAAGCTTTTTGTTTATAAGCGTTAAAATTCAACGAATTGCTAACTTAAGTACTATATTATGTATTCTCTAGAACTACAGTGAATCTCAATTTTGAACATTTTAAAGCACGTAGTAATACATTAGTTTAAAGACGCCTTCAAAATTTCGCTGAATTTAACGAATATCTACCAAAACATTGACATATTTATAACACTTTCGTGCAAGACCTAAAAATATCCTCTTACATAAAGACCACGATTGACACCAATGAAACCATCCTTGGAAATCATTCTAGTGGATGGCATAAAGGTCATCAACGTTGTAGAAAAGACTATTTTTGTGCGAATTTGGTGGGTGCCGGTCGTACGAACAAAACATTGCTGTATCCCGTTTCGTGCAGCATGTGTGTAGCCCTATGGAGAATTTAAATTAAACGCATATTTAGCCCCACCGTACCTTAACTCGACCAATATTCTTCCGGTCTATCAACTTTTGGGACGTGTTGCCTTATTTTGTACGTAAGTACATGTAGCAGAGAGATAGACCACATAAGTTGGCGACAACAAATTCTACTGGTCAAGACCTGGTTTCTTTAAAACCACCTGAATTCTTTTACGAAAACTCTTTTTCCTAACCATTGAAAATGTGGTTTTGTGATCAGTAAACTTATTCTCCTTGATTCTGCCACTGACTGCATAGACGAAGGAGCATTTTGCGGATTCAATTCTGCCGAATTTGTAAACTTAAGAAAACAAGCTGACTTCAAAGCCACCTATCATATATTTTGCTGACTTCGGTTGCTAATAGTCACGCTAAAACAGCTACTCTATCACTTACCGGCACAAACACCATACTGCATTAAAGTTGTATTTGGTAGTCAAAAGAATGCACTAATTCTAAATAATTCCCGTAAGATAGGATTAAGCAAGAGGTCCTGAGATTAACTTCCTTCCTGTTAGAATCCTTTCAATGTTTAGTCAATGCCAAAATTTTGCGCGTTTGGACAGAAGTTTGTATGTTGAATCTAGCGACCCCACAAAAGCACCAAATTCTGGCATTTAAAAAACATTTGAAAGACTCTAACAGGAAGGAAGTTAACCTCAGAACGACTTGCTAAATCCTTAAAAAAGGGTGAGTCCGCCATTGCCAAAACATACGAGCTTCCAAAAGTGCACAAAATTGGCATTCCACTGCGACCGATAGTCTCCTTGATCGGCGCACCCAACTATAAAGGCTCTTAATGGTTGTTTTACCAACAACACCCACTTACGAAGAACTCCGAGCACTCCATTGAAAACTCAAAAATTTTTCTTGACAAATTCAAAAACTTCTTGGTCTCACCTGATAAAATCATGGCTCCATTCGATGTAGTCTCGCTCTTCACGTCAATCCCTCTGGACTAAGCAAGACGCTGCACCGAAGAACTACTACAAGCTTACACTACTGATTTGCCTTGTGTGGCTTTACTTCAATTTCTAGACCTTTGTTTCGAAACCAACTTTTCCTTTTACGATCAATGCTACCATCAACTTAAAAGGGCCCCCATGGGTTTGCCCATAGCTGGCTTCCTGAACGAAGCCGTAATGTAGAAGTTGGAATCACTAGCTCTTCCTATAACTCAATCACAATTCTGGCTACGTAATGTAGACGAAAACTTTCTCATAATCCAGAAGAATCACTTACATCCCCTTCACAAAAAGCTCAATTATACATTTCCTCGAATTGAATTCACATACGAAACGGAGGTTGACGGACAACGCCCATTTCTAGATATTCGTGTACATCGAAATACCGATGGATCACTCCGAACATCAGTTTATCGTAAGGAAACCAATTCAAAGGTGATCATACATTTTGAGACCAACCGCTCAAGCCCTCACAAGAGGAGATCGGTCTACAGGCTCCTAAATCGAGCCAAAACCCACTGCTCTGATGAAGAAAGTTACCATGCAGATATAAAATACCTCTTTCAACTATTCTACAAAAATGGATACACAAGAAACTTCGTGCGTTAGTGCATTAAACGACAAGAATCCAAACAAAGGGTATTTCAAATAATACTACCATCCAGGCTTCCAGCACAATAACTTGGCGAACTCCCCTATACGCAAAAAGTATCTGAATTTGTCGAAAGACAACTAAGAAAATATTAGATTCAAGTCCGCAAACACATTGCGCTCACAGTTTGTACACCCTAAGGGCAGGGTTAGCTATTTTGAAAAAAAATGTTGTCTACAAGATACCCTGTAACATTTGTGATGCAGTTTGTTGTGACCAAACTGGGAAATGCGCCTTAACCCGCATGCACAAACATCAATTGTCGGTCAGAAGACAGGACCACCTATCCCAGGTGGCCCTGCACTCATTAGGAACTGGTCTAAATTTGCGTGGGAGAACACACGGATTTTTGGCTCTTGCCCAACCAGAAAAGTCTGTGAATTCCTAGCATACATCAACAGGCATATCGATTTGGGCGCGGGAAGTAATTATCCCAAGGCCAATGTTCAGCGCGCGCGCGGCCAACCACGGCAGGATGGCGAGATATATGTTACGCATATTGGCGCAGAATTCAGCTAATTGTATTATAATTTGTAAGACACGGTTAATTAAGTGAACTGTTCCTGTACATATCCCGTAGTATGCCGACGAGCTGGGGAACCAGCTTCGAAAACTTAGGCCTTAAACATTCAGGTTTCCCAAAGAGGCCTTTCCCTTCTCAATGAAATATCTGGGGACGCCGTATTTTAACAAACATATAAAAGACGTAGTTGCCGCACGAACACAGGCGTTCTATAAATCTCGTGATCACCACCGGGCGGTCGTTATTTATGCGACCGTCCCGCCTCGACGTCCGAGTCGTTTTGTTTTGCCGCAAAGAGAGAATGGAGTGCGGTACAATACTAGCGCACAGGGTTCGTAAGCTGTCTGGTCTACTGTCATCTGAAAACAACAAACTGGTGCACAAATGAGGAACAACATCAAATTGGGCGGCAAGAGGCAAGATTACGCTTAATCTCCCTAAAACGTCTGTATCAGGGGAGCCAAGCCTTTTCCTGATGAAAGCAACAGAAGAAACGAGAACAAATTAATTGACACTAAGAGTCATGCTTGCACAGAGGCCGGGCGACGTGACTTCCAAAATCAAATGTGATGCCTGTAAGCGACTCGGGACCAAAAAAGGCACGGTTAACATACCTGCGGACAAGGAGCGTTATACCTTCTATTGGACAGGACAAACTCAATTTAGAAAGCCAAAGGTTTGTTGGAAAAGCGTTAGTTCTGCGTCTCATGCAAATCCGACCTCATAAAAAGGGCGACACGCAAAATCAACGCGATGCTTCTGGCTGTGAAGAACTGAGGTGCAATATCGCTGATTGATTCACGCGCGGCTAAAGCTCAAGGAACAGCCTTAGCCCAATGCTGTGCTCTCCTCAAAGTTCACTAAGGGGATTCTGGGCAAATTGTTGACCAACTTTATCATTCAAAGGAACTTCGACGGCTCACATTTCTGACCGCTGATTTGGACACAACAGTCAGCCTAACAAAGCACTTAATCGAGAAACCTGAAAGGTTAATCCTCCTGCCAAACGACGGCACGTATCTGACGACGTCGCGTCCTATTTTTCTTTGATTTCGCAGGATCTAAAAATGAAGCAATGTAATTATTCTAATGAGACAATTGAAATGAGACAGAGCATTGCATCGAATTCGTCTTAATCCCCTGACTCTGGAATTTCTGTCTCAAGACCTTTATTGCGTTTAATGAAGCAAGTCACGACCTAATGAATGACACGCCCGTGGATTTGCCATTTTCACAACTCGTAGCCAAGGCGATCTTGGAATAGTCGTAATCGTTGACACCATGAGCTCGTTATTTTGACGATACCTTCTCCATCATCTATCGCGACCAAGTTTGAACGCCGTCTCCCTGTTCATTCAATTAGAGGTGTGCGAGGAAGAACATAATCAGTTGACCTCTCCATATGACATCGTTTGCCCCGAAAATTTCGACGATCTACAATCCCAAGTGCACAAAACAAGGATAAATAAGACTTCATCAGCAACAAAACCGATCGCTCACATATACAGTCGCATATGCAATGGTTATAGTAACCCGTTGAGACGCATTACAATATAAAAGTGGACAGTATTGCCAAGTTAAAATATTGTCCACTGGCGCTAAGAACGATTGACTACCTGGTAGCTTTTTCACCTAGCTCCTGCATAAAGAACATGACAGAGTTAATCAAGCCATTTATAAATGTCTTCGAGCGGCTTAGTACCTAAAAAAAAGATCTCTGAAGCCGTCGGCTGCTTTTACACTTCCCCTGGCGTTTAGTTTGCACATAAACCATGAAGCCAACTGCAACGACAGAAGACACCTGGGGTCATTTACCAGATCTGATACAGTTTTCGGCAAAGCAACTATGTTGGCGAACTCGGGAGATCACTGTTAGTGTGAATGGCCGAGCGCGCATCTGCGGCGAGCAGGAGTAAAAGGTATAGCTTTCCATTTTTGGCTCACTCAACAGAACCCGGTCATATTATCCAGTAAGTACAAGGCCAAAATTCTCGCAAAATGTTATAAATGCGTGAATCGCGAACTACTTTAGTCGTGGTTCTCAAGCATGCAGTCCATTAGCGAGCGAAATGACCTTGCATTCCCATCTTCTGTGTCGAGGCTTTGCTCGGACCGGGGAATCGTTCATGTGATAGCATGCGATTGACCAATACTTCCGATGACAGTGAGCTGGATAACCGAGTAATCATTCCACCAACGTCCAGCATGGATGAGGAAATAGCAGCCATTACGGACTCGCATGCCGACTGCCAAGCCGTCATCGCATCATTTACAACAACCCTGGCGGACATCGCGATGGATATTAATCATAGTGTGCATGTGGTCGCGCGGCCACTATGTGCCATGACTACTGCGCTTCTTGTACCTCCACTTACATTACCTGCAACTGTCTCTGATGTAGGGGCTATGCATGAGAATCCGAAGCGTCCGCCCGATAAAATTATCCTTCCAACGTTCGCATTCTCTTCGGCATAGTCATCTACTGTCTTTATGAAACAAAAAAACCTCCAAATGTGCGGAAACGTTTGTGAACAGGCAGGAGGGTATGATTGGCTGAAGGAAGGTAAAATATTTCCGACTCAGGGAACCATTTCTTTGCACCTGCATTACTTGTTTTTCCTCTTCTAATCTAATTATAACTTGGCTGACTTTGACCTGATAGCTGGCAGTCTGTATGTGACCTCTGCCGCCCATTCAAAAATGTTTTGGCAAGAATGATTTTAGAGGCCAAAAAATCCCGCCCGCTTATAATAAGAAAACTACTTCCAAATGTTCCAGAGCCCGACTCTACATTTTTTCGTTAAATTCCACCAATAGCAGAACGAGTTTCCATTTTCGTTAAATTCCGCCTGCATAAGGTCCACCTTTCCTTGATTAGCTTCCGTATTCTACGCAATAGTGGTTTATGTTGATTGAATTTAATTCTATTTAGCATATTAAATCAAACATAATCTTATTTAATTTAATGTTTTTTGGTCAATTCCAAAACAATTACATATTAATTAACGCTCACTAGCCAACAATTAAATGTTTAACCACAAAATACTTTAATCAGTTGGGTAGGGGGAATAGATATCTAGTGGGCCAAACAAATAATATTTGCCGATTTTTGGTGTTAGGAAGTAGTTTGCTGATATAAACCAAGTCCCGATTTTTCTATAAGCTCATCATGTCATATCCGCCACCAAAAGCTTTTTTGTGTAACAAACGTTCAGCTATATACTACTGTGCATAACCAGAACACCATAATTAAAGTGGCCTAAGTCCAGCTGCCGAGGGGCCTTCATCTGAGTGAAAAACATTGATTTTGTCTTGAACGAAAGTCTGTACTGACGGCAATAACATCATGAAAACACTGGAAATCAACCACTAGAGACAACTACTGTGGTATTTATTTATACATACACAAAAAGTGCATCTTGTGCTCATTTGCTAGCAACTTGGGCTTTCTTAAAATTTTATTCTTACAAAAAGAATGCCTTTGGGTTTTCAAAAAGCTTCTTAATTGCCCAGTAATTTTGAAACCTACTTACTGCTACACCTGAATTCAAAGTTTACAAACTGCGCCCTATGTACATGCTGTTTAAGGAAAAATATATTTTGTCTAGGGTTTGAGAAAGAAGTCAAATAGGTCTCATAAAATGTAGCAATATATGTATCGTGCTGTATACATTATAGGCAGCATTAATTAATTGACGGATATTATGAATTATGAAATAAGCCAGTTAAAAAGCCGGCATTATATCGTGACTGAAATGCCCTGAGAATAGGTTACACGCCAATCAGTAGTGCAACCTTACTCAATGTCCGTTACCGAGTGAATATAAATCTTTCACAAATGTTGGCATTTCGCACGAATTTTGAGCCGTATTGTATGAATGTGAAATTTGAGTCTTCCCTATTCGGTCTTGTTCTATAGTGGAGCGAATGGGTATATTTTCTAAGAAACCTGTGCATATCACTATCACCTTCTAACTAGGTGAGGTGGGCTTTATCAGGCGTAATCGCAGACCTGTTAAATGCAACTACTGCAACTGGGGAATTATGAAAACGGTTAAACGTACTACATGTGCTTGTACTTCCACCATTTTTAGGATATTTTATATTTTTTTACAATGCACCGTGACTCACATATTAATTTTCAAGTTGAGTAGAAGTAGAAGGTAAACTGATGTAAAATAATATAGTTTTGATTATCATCATTTTGCAACTGTCAAGTCATCTTAGCAAATTGAAATAAAAAAAAGTATTTCGTAATCCTGAGGAGCGGACGAGTTCAAGCCTTAGGCTCAATTTGCAGTGAAATTCATTGCACTTAATGTTTGCACCTGGAATGATTATACTCTTGTGTTATAGAATGTCATGATGAACATTAAATTCCACAACCGAGGTTGTGCACTAGATTTACAAATGGCGCGGTAAAGTTCAAATATACTGTAATATATCATGTGTAAAAGGTGTTGTTTCATAAAACGTTTCGGCAATAATAGTTTAAGTAATGCACCTCGCATACCCCTAGTCCCAGCAGTCATCCTACGGTAACGGTGGTTATAAGGTTTATGGGGGTGAGGAAATAGGATAGGTAGGGAAGGAAATGTTCAGAAGTGTAAAGTGAAATAAACTGTTGTCAAATTTGTTTCCCGCGGCCGCATGTTCCGCATGTAAATTGAAGGTGAGTGCGGCGCTTCGCGCCTCGGACTATACTAGTCTTACTCCAGAATGGTAAGTTGGACCTTAGGTAAGTTGAAAAAGACGACCCCTTAACCAACATTTCTATTTTTCAGGAAACTCAAGAAACCTGAAATTTGATAATCCGGTTTTTCCGCAATACGTTAAACGATAATACAGATTAGGTAAATCTATAGATATAAATCAACAACATCTTTCAATGCAATGAAATAAAGATGCATATACCAGTTGTTAAAGTATATTACACTGCCTATCTAATTTCCCGCCCATAAAACCTTATAACCACCGTTTTCTTAGGGAAAAATTGTGGGACTTGGGATCAATGAGATGCACTGCATAAACTAATGTTGTTGAAGTTTCATCTTAGTCTTGCTTATTTTTATTTGAAAAACTTCATTTGGAATCCCAAAGAGGAACTGCTCTAGAATATGCAGATACAATTATACGTCCACATAAAAACAAGGAAAATAGATACAAATTAACGCTTTATGGAAATGCATGTTAATGAGGTCAATGAAAGGGTGTAGATCAGCCTTTTAAGGAACTTGGGAATGGCTTTCGCGCATCCTTCTGATAAAGGTGTTTTGAATGCGGACCAGGTTAAGGACCCACAAAAACCTTTTTTCATTTTTATGGCATTTATGACATCTTTAACTTCATTAGCAGTTTTCAGGAGTCGTAGCAGCATAAAGATATTAGCAGTATGCCGTTTAATTTGCATTCGTTAACTCAGCTACTTTCAAAGCCATTTTAAATTTTTTTCCGGGCATTCTTCTTATTTAAACATAACTATCAAAGATAAGTGAAAATGAAAGAGGATTTCCCTGTGCTAATTTTAAGCAACCTTACCTTTGTAATAAATACGCCTGATAACTACTCATTTTTCTCGTCTCCACCGAAAATTCGGTGAAATGAAAATGGTTTATATTTTATGGAAAACTGTTCATTCATCTGTCACCGAAACATGTTCCTTCCGTCTGAGATGACTACTCTGTCTGTTCATCGTCAGAGACTGGTGATTCGAGTAAACAATTATTGCCAAATTGCGGTGGTTACCCTCTTCCGACCGACTGACTACCAAAATGTGTGCTAGCTTTGAGTTTTGGTTTTTGACTTTAAGGTTATGTATATTTTGTTACCATAGCCGCACGCACAGGCCTCTAAAAGTGTTGCGATGGTCAGCTGTACTCCCGCTCGGTCACGACCTTGGATTTATTGTCGCTTGCGTTACGGTAGGTTACAAACTATCAGAAAATCTACAACCGCTAGAGATAGGGGAGAGAAGCTATGAATCACCAGACCGATGACCTCGGTGATTAATGCACTGCTGCCGAGAGAACGAAAATCAGATTCACAAAAGCCAGAACGCGTGCACGAAACTCAGTCTCAGTCCGTTCATATGCAAGTTGCATAAGTCTGATCGCACGCTGTCTGCATCAGTTGCTGAGTAGAACAAACCTACATTATTCCGCCTAGACATTGCGCTTTCATTATTATCGGGCTTGGTTTTTGCCAGTACAGTCCAAAGTCTTTGCAAGAACAGAGATTAGATGACTTGAAAATGCCTGAATTGCATTTCTTATTCTAATGAAAATTTCTGCTTCTTAGTCGAACGCTCAATTGAAAAAAATATACTGTCAAAAACAGCTTGCCTGCATTGCTGGTATACAATTCGTCATTGTTTTCTCTGATAAAAAGCTTCCTTTTTGAAGAGTTGAAGATTGTATTTGCTTTGGAACTAAAACTTTTAAATAGATTCACATTGCATAACCTTAAAAGCAATCGAAAAATTCTGATAACATCAGTTCTCGATCTAATGCCCCTCTTAGAGGTCAATGTATTTGTCGCTTGTAGAACCTTGCCAATAATTAACCTTATTTATTCTACTTTACACGATTCACACACATCACTTTTATCACCAAAACAGGTTTGTTCAATGCTTTTCCAGTTGCAACTCAGGAGGCATCCAGTAACAGTCCAACGACAGCCAAAATTTGTTTTTTTTAACATTTTTGCGGCATTACTACAGAATAACTTTCACGCGTCAATAATCGTCACTCGTTCATCTTACTCTAATCTCGATCGAAGTTGTCGAGAAAAACCATAACAGAGATTTCGGATGCTGCCAAAGTTGTAAGCTGTATGCAATTGGGATGTCAGCATATTTCGTGAGTAGTGGTGGCGGAACAACGGTGTTTTATAATTATTCATTGGGATTTGCCGAAATTAAAAAAGAACGAGTCCAACCAAATTTTCTGAAACAGCAAACTAATAACAAAGGAGCTTTAGTTAAGGAAAAAGGCAAAATTAAATATTGGAAGTATTTTATTGACTGAAAAAAGACAGTTTTCAGAACAGCGGAAATAGCGAAAACGTAAACAGTGATATCACATGAGCAGTACCTCGTTTCTGAAGTAAATACGTTTTGCAAATACAGATA
>UYRU01000030.1:0-15067 GCA_900617775.1 Dibothriocephalus latus | reverse complement strand
GCATATGCGACAGATTTGCCGTACTTGACACATATTGGGATGGTGATATGTTATATGTAAAATAACTTGTTTTTGTGCATTTAAAAAGGTAGCAGTATACGTAGATATGACCTCATGATCACAAATGCAGACAAACAAAGCAGAGGATTAGAGAGGATGGTATAGGGAAATAAATTCCCACGTGAATGGAGAGCAAAAAAATGGGTGGCTCAAATTCGAAAGCCGCGCTGTATTATTAGTCAGAAAGTGCCGCTGATTAACGTCAGCACTGGGCTAATATCTCCAGAGGTCAGAGGTCAGACCATTATCTTTCTAAATAGGTGCGCTACCGGTACGGTATTAGTGGACAGCAGTGTTGTTGAGACTGCAAGAGGCTAAAAGCTTAGACTAAGCTTTGAGTACTAGCCTACCCTATCAAAGCTAAGTAAATCTAATCTAAGAGACTGGACTGCGTAAAATAAGAGGTACATTTGTGTCTAAACTGACTAATGAAGTTACAATCAGCTAGATTTTAAGGTAAGCTAGATTAGAATTATACCTAGCTAATAAAGCAAATTTACTGCTGTGGTTAGGAGAACTAGGCTATGATGAAAAAATTAAAAATCAATGAGGTTACGCGCGTCCTTAGCTTTATCTGGGCTGACACGTCCGCGAGGCATGTTTGCCTGGACTGACTACAACTCTGAAGTATATTAAGTTACACAGTTACCTTAAGTGTCTGTTTGTCCATGTTACACTTTCGGATTAGCAGTTTCAACAAATTCTTAGGAGAGGGGCCGAAAATGCACTTACAAATGACCTGTCAAACAAAGCAGTGTACGCTTTTCGTCTACATAGGAAGTAGAAGTAGGAAGTAGTTAAGTTGGCCAGGCCAATTCAGACTTCTATTTTTTCATTTGAGTACGTGTTGTTCAGCCCAGTTAATCACCTTGCAATTTGTCGCAATAATCACGGGGTTAATTAAAAACGCGGAAGTTGTAATATATGGAGCTTTTTGCGGGCTACGAAAATGATAAAAATTCATTTGGTATGAGAAGGACAGCGGCATAGATTCTATGGAAATAAATATAATACTAATCCAAAAAAGATCAATTACCTACGCTACGTCAGTCATGTGCACAGGACAACTGTTCCTTGCTGGTTAAATCATAGTGAACAATAATAATTAAAAACTGACCTATGTCGCTACTACTAGTACGAGTAAACATTATGAAGTATTACCAAATGGTCAAATTTAAACACAGAGAACGTGTGAAAATCTATACTAATGAAGAACAAATCAAATATAATCGTATAAATGGAGTATTTCCCGTCCTAGCAAGACTAGAGCGTTCAGCCCTGCCAACAATAAAGAATTTCGAAAATATTTTTCAAGCTTTGTACAAAAACAGCAACTTTTGATCTATATCAAAAGTGAAATTTCTAAGGGCAGAGAGCTTTGTGTTAGCAGCAGGACATCTTGTGGTGCGATGTTAAAAACAAAGACAATGGCCGTTTTGACTATAGATAGTTTTCGTCATTTGCAAAATCAGCAGAAAGAACAGTTTATGAAATACTTAAGTGCTATTTTGAGCTTATGAGAAATAAATATCAAAGAGGATGAAAATCGTCAACGAAATGACAAGGTTGTATGGCTTTTAAATGACTTTTATCAGCTGTGTTGCATGTTCAGGACGACGACAACAGTATGGTTCGGTCGATGTTGTCAAAAAACTACAACATCTTCTTTTTCTGAACAATATCTGGTAATGCAAACTTTTGATAGACCGCTTACACTATATTATAAAATCTATGACATACCCGCATGTATATAACCTTTTTATAGGTTGCCCCGGCAACTATGAAACAATTTTAATTTATGATACGATAATTCAGATGGGTGCGCCCATGCTATGCAATTAAAAACGAATTTGGAATTAGTCTAGGACATATCCTAGTCTCCTTCTCATATGGGCAATTTCCTATTCTAGTGTGCTGCCACAAAACAACTTTTAAAAAGCTTACTGAAAATCAATGTCTTAAAATTTAATCCGTTCATCGAAAAAATTCGCATATCGCCTAGGTGCTCGGGAAGCAAAGTACAGAGTTGACCTTTACATTTTATAAAATGTCGTAACCACTTTCTAATGGTATCACACAGTACGCCTTAAGTTTAAATTTAATGTTAATTTTTATTTGGCTACCATATGCTACCCAGTGTTATTTTGCCCACAGATTTCTTCTGAAGCTGGTAACCTGTTAACATATTTTTTAAGTAGGTTCTTATGTTATTTGTAAATATAGAATAGATTCTGATGATGTTGGGCCAGCGTTCAGGCAAGTGGTATCAAAGGACAGTTTGCTTATTGGCAACACCACGACGAGTAACCTGTAATGATTAAGAGTTTGCTAACCAAGTAAGACGAGTATGAAATCAGCAAGTTGAATAAGTAGCCTTCCAAACATCAGCAACCTTCATTCCAGAAAGATCATCCATATAAAACTTAGCCGTCTTCAATAATACCCATATGTGTCTGACACTATTTTTAACTAATAAAGCGTGCGTTAAACTTAGAAAAAATATCAGTTGGAAAGGCCGATAAACTCTTTTTTGATTCGGAGTTGTAGTAAGGAAGTTAACTGTAGTTGCTTATGATCGACCATAGGATCGTTCAATTTAATATATAAACTCAAAAAAATGCAGAGAAAGACGCTTGATAGCAATCAGACGTTAATATAAGCTATGCAAATTTTACAGCTACGTCAACACGAAGCAATATTCTTTCGTCAAACGAATCGGTCTGTACTTACTAAGCAGTAATGATTTTTAAAATGCAATTAGAATATACGTGAATTGCCTTTTAAACAAGCAGTAATCCGCATGTAGAAGGCTACTTATATTGAAAAAGCCCACAGTACTGCCCCAGTGCTTCTACTTCGCTAACAGGTTTGTTTATTAACAACCTTAATCACGCTTTTATTGTAAACACCCAATATTAAGTGGATATTACTTATGCGGACCTACTGGAAACCTAGCATCGAGCTCCCAATTTAATAATGAAAAAGAGCAACATTTAAAACGAGACCTATATCTTGGCTCTTCCATTTCAAGAAATAACACACAAAAGCTTATTTATATAGCAAATGAGTAAAATTTTATCATTGTTTTATAAAGTTTGTTCTCTGCCAGTACGTTTCTGCGTATCGGACCGATAGCGTAACATTTCCAGAACGAAATGTGCCCTTAGAAATGGCACAATATTTAAGGCGCTAGCCCCTAAGACCCCCATTGCAGGTTCTGCCAGCCATTTCCTGGAGAGAGGAATTCAGTACCTCATTTATTTCCCGATGCTTTTGACAAAGTAGGCTCCCAAAACATTCCACTACTGTACAGCTAATATATTGCCAATTGGCCCCCCATCAAAAAATGTATGCTCTCCGCCGCATAAATGCAAACACTTTTTCAGGAAAAAAGATCACTAATACAGCTTTCTTCACTTTTCTGCTTCTATACCTGATGATCAGTTTTCAGAGAGTACTTATAACGCGTCGGAAACAAAAATAATATTGACGCAAAACTAGTTGACCTGTTCAGTTAGTGCGCTTTTTCAGACTGGTTATATTCGTTAATGATCGTTAAATTATCAAGATGAAAGTTGCAAGTCAAAATATTTGAAGTTCGCCGATTCCTCTCTTTTAAGTTTAAAATAATGAACATTTTGTGAAGCAATAAAGCAGTTTTACGCAGCAAATTTAATCATCTGCGAAATTTCGAAGTGTTTCAAATGCGAATTCGAAGTGATAGGTCAAAAATTGCATGATTTGGCAATTGCATCTTCTTTTTTGGGACACTGTTGTTATTGAAGGCAACACATTTAACTTCTATGAGGAGATGCTAATGAGCCTGTTATTTCTGCATAATTGACTAGTGCTACCATTACTTTTAGCTGTCCAATGCGATCGCCAAACCTCATACCTACTTCTGTATTAATGAGTAAAGCTGTCTCCAACCATCTACCAGGCTGTACAATATGCTAATGATATCTGTTGCAAATGTAGCACTGTTTTTCAAATGGACGCTATTTGTAGTTTTACATAAGGAACGTTACGGAATCAAACGCCCCATAACCGTTTCGCCCATGACCAGTATATGGTTGACATGATTTATATCTGTCTGCATTAAATATGCGCTTTAAATTTCTGGGTATTTCAGTGTATTCGGCCATCAGGCAAATTCTTCAGCCGTATCACAAACTTTTAAAAGATTTTTTAAAGGACATCTTTTATTGTGTGAGAACTAATTATGTGAATTCTCCATCATTGCCACCGAGAAATGCAATGCCATTTTTTGTCGACATCGAAGCGAACAGGAATGAGAGGCATTGATTAACGGACGTACCTTCTGTGAACTAATACTGAATTCCAACGGCGCATAGAGTACGCAATAAATTGCTTCTGAATGTATTGCAGTACATCATTGAAACATAGCAAATTAAGAGTACAGTAGAATCATGCGAAACATTCTAACTTGTATCTATGACCTCTAACTCTGCTATGTTGTTTGCAAGTCTGTAATATATGTGGACTATCTGCTTATTTTCTAACGCCAGGGAAGGCTTGTATTCCTCTGAAGTACAGAGTTTTTGACGTTCAGATGTTTATAGTTTTTAGTTCCTGAGTGCTGTATTTAGGCTTTTAAAAGTATAATTTAAAGAATATTATATTTGTAGTGAATACTGTAAGTATGCACACAATGCTATTCTAAGTTATGTCAGTTACACAACTTACTGAACATGAATTTCCTACAAAATCACTTTAAAGGATACTTCTATTCTGCACTTAGAAGACATAATTGAGCAACTTGTGCACATTATAATGCAGCAAAATTAATCACAGCGTCAAGCAATTGCCTATCGTAATTCATCTATAGCTATAGGCTGTTCTCATCTCTGATCGGGGACCATCAGAAAATAAAAAGTTCTGGTTAACAGACCATGGAAGAAAATCTAAGCTCACTTGTCTATTGTTAGTATGCGTGGCTCTTTGGGAACCCTAGAAAAAATGCAAAAATATGTTTTCAATGAACGCTTCCAAAGTGAGAATATCTTGTTTATCGACAACACATTATAATATAAAAGTGTTCCGAATGGGAGGTCTCATTAGTAAACAATGATACCTCCATGTATTTACGCATTTGAATTGGCTCTGACATGCCTTTCGTTCGTTGCCTGCTTTTTTACAAATATAGGCGAAAGAGGTCATGTTGAAAGATAAAGCACAAAACAGCGCATTTTTATTCTTGCCAAATTAAGACAAATAATTCGATAATGCTACACATTTTTTGAACAAAACACTACTACAAGGCCCCGTGACATTTGTCATTTTACTTCGCAAGATATAATATTGTATTTTCTAAGCGTCTATTAGTTTTACTTCTCGTCTAGAGGCCAAAACCAGAAAACGTGCTGGGGACAAATAGGATCCACGGACTCTTTGGTTAGGTGTTTTACTGCCTCGTCATCTGCAACATGAGGCTCCGACTATCATTTTGCAAGATCACCAGGTAAAGTAAAGACCAGCTATTAAATAGTCCCAACCTCTGGAAGACTTGCAGACTCTTATTGAGGAAAATATATACATGAAGACACAATGACGTCAATTACGGGACCACACTTACTAAACGACCTTCGACTTTCCCAGTCGCGTACACCATCATCGCCGGGACTAGTTTAAAGACATGGATGATGAAGCGGACAGATTGAAACAGCACGATAGTTCACACAGAAGAAACTAATGGACTTTAAGTAGACGGTTGCTTTAGAATAGAGCGAGTCAGCCAAGGCCAAACGTCTGCACAGCCTACGTCGTGTGCCCACAGGAATTTGACAGAATTAACTGCGATGAATTCCGAAAAATAATTTTTTTTTTAAATTTTGATGTCGGTAGCACTTCACATAAGTCACGCGGAAACCTCACGTAGACCTAGGAATGATCGCAAAATCAACTAGAAAACAAAAAGTAAATATTTAATACTGCCTGATTAAACACTGTTATGCACTTTCACTATCTCTTTCTGGGTAATTACATTAGTATAATGTAAACTCGTTCTAATTTAAATCACAAACAGCTGACATTAATTCGATAATGGGTGTGTAATGAAAATTATGTTGATCTTGTTTTTATTGAACTCCCAGCTTATTTGGGATTGTGATAAATACATATGTATCATAATTTTAACACTGCGACAAATTTGGGATGTAAGGCTCACTAATTGTTAAGACTGCCCTGTAAACTTGGTCACAAGGTAGCTGATGCCGACTTATGGAAATTGGATGCTCCCGCGTGCCTTACCTGCAAAGATCAGCCAAGTAGCTTTGGAGTTGGAAAGAACATTCTTATTTACGTGAAGTCTGTGCTTTAGTCATTCCCATGTCTTTGAACTTTTAGCCATTCTTAAATTAAATGAAGGCTTTATTAAATTTGCATTATTGCAAGATATATGAGAGGTTGAATATAGGCCAAACGTGAAGTAACCTAACTAATTTAACAGTTTTTCAAGCGAACGTAAGAAGACATTTAGAGCAGCAAAGCCTTTTTAAAGGCGTGCTTGCCTCACAAAATGAGCAATATGTCAATTTATTAAATCTGCTCTCTCTAATAAAACTTGAATGTAAGTGCGTTTCAGTTGAGTTGTTCAGTTTATTTGGTGGGGATAATAAGCACTTTTAAAATAGTATTCACAAGGTGTAAGTAGCATTGTTTTAGCAAATTACTTTTGTCTGGGATTTGTGTGGCATTCTTTCGGATGCATACTGTTGAGGGACCACAAGGGTCACATAAAGATCTCGAAATGCAACGTACGTTGATGAATTTAGGAGCTCCACTATGAATATCATGCGGTTATTCCGTTGAAGTCTGTTGGCTACAGTTTAAGTGAGCATATGAAGTCTCGAGCTAGGTCTGCAAAGGCCCGCTTTCGAGTGTATATTCAAATCTCTTGTTCTTCTTTTTGGACAATTGTGTCTTACATGTATACATTTATAAATTTATGTACGACTATGCTCGAAGGGCAAATCATGCTTTCTATTAACGGGGTATAACGATTTGTTTTTGGTAGTGCAGGGTGATAGGAACCAATAAAGGGACAGGAAGTCAAAGGTACCCGATGCCAAAACCACTCAGCATAATGCAGTAGTTTATATGCAAGAAGCTACTGTGTGATATGGGGGACGATTATAAAAATTGGAAATTGTAAAAATTGTTCGTCATAGTGGACTTACCCTTACTATGTACAATTATTTTGTTATGTATTCCGAGAAGACATGCGATTCTAGAATGACCATTTCTGGCTCATTAGTCGTCGTCAGCTACAGATACCCAACTCCAGTGTTGCAACTGAAATTGCTGCCACACTTGACTTTCAAAAACACATCTCTCCGGTTAGAGGCAAACGCCCTAACCATTGAGCCACGAGTTGGGTTGCTGTAAATGACGACAGCTAATGAGCCAGAAATGGCTAGAGTCCATTGTCTTGACGGAATTCATAAGATAAAAATATGTTACTGAACCTTCCGAGCTCGCTTTCGATCTCGCTTGGCATCAACCAGTATGGGTACATCCTGAAAACAGATCGTATACATTTAACTACTACAATTGTTATTTTAGGTCGTCTGTTTCGATAAATTTCTCATAATACCAATAATAATTTCCTGTCTTTTTTAAACAGAACAAAATGAAGGGTTACTAAAAGTAATAAACTTTAAAAAGGGATCGATAATATGGCGGTCCGCTACAAGGATAACGAAGGAAACTACTACCTCGCTTACTTTACTAAATTTAGTCTATAAACCGATATCTATGTACTTGCCCTGGAGGAGCAAAACTGAACCGGTCCCTATGGAATAGTGTAGGGGTCGAAGTCGTGGTTGTGTCTAGATCATTACAATTATCAGGTCGAATCCCATGTTGGAGGGTTAAAGCAAGAGTCACCAGAATGAGGGTTTTATTGTGTACAGAACCCTGAGTTGCTGTCTCAGGTGGCAGGGGCTACTGGCGAAGCCAGGACTGGTCCTGACTGCGTCGCCTGCAAAGGTCTTTGCTGCATCGGCCGAGGGGTGTCTTAGGCAAGGGTCCCTCAGGCAGGCGCTCTTATTTGCTGAATAAGCTGAGGTCAACTGTCGGGTCTGCATCACGCCGAAGAACAGGGGGGCGTTGACGCAGCTGTCATCGGTTAGCCAGAAGCAGCTGTCAAGTGAAGCCTCGGGGGACGGGGGCACCATTGAAAGAAAGCATTGTAACAGCTGTTTGTGACGACACGACTTTGGGACAGAGAGCCTTGTACAACGAAGGGGGAAACAGGCAATGTGGCTGTCCGCCACAATAGCATGCGCTACCTTATATCAGGGACGTGCCAATGTCGAGCAAGCAACTTGCTTCTGGACTAGGCGTCGGAGTTCCATACCGGCCCAAAGCTACCATACGCAGCAGGCTGATGAACTCCTAGTGAGCAGTCGGATTTTGTAGATTGCATTTGAAGATTGATTATCCTGAGAAATGCAGACCTGATTGAAATTGCAAAATGCCACATAATAGTAGCTTACTCACAAATTTTAATCGAAAGTCCTATAGTCCATACAGTAAGTAAGTAGCGATTATGTTTTGATATTTTAAACGTCAGGCAGCAAAACAACCTTGACCGTCCTCAAAGCCCCCATAAAAAGACGCACGTACAATGGTAAAAAATGGTGGCACAAGTCAGAAAGGAAAGAAAGAGCACTAAGTAGGGAGCCTTTACTTCGGATAGCAAAGGAGGCGTCAAGCTAGAGGTTAAGTGAGTCAATCTGCACAGGCTTGGGCACAGCGTGAGACCTAACACCCCGAAACGTGCGTGTCTGCGGTAATGCGGCAGGAGGACTTGGTGACGAAGAACCATCAATCCGTACTGGCACTTGAAACCGGAAATGCGAACTGCAGATTTGGCGCTTGTATTTACTTTCAGTGTTCTGTAGGAGATTAGATCAATAATTGTTCGATTTGCTTGCGTGATCTACACTTTGTGCGACCGAGATACAACTCACAACCATAACTTTGGGCAAAAATTCATCTACTGTACTAAATAATTAATGAACGCCTCAGGATTCACCTTTGCTTATGCTCTGGTAGAAATGACACTGCAAGGTTAACGTATCCACAGAGGAAAATACAGCAGAGGAATACCCAAAGGATGGGCATTCTTCAAGTAAAATCAGGAACACCCGTAGAATGGACAAAAAGGCAAACGTTAATAACGTTCTAGTAAGTGCACATTCGTTCTATTTCTTCAAAATTTTGAGCATCACTTAATGTAGGCAAAAAACACTGTGCAAGCATGTGGACGAATTAGCCGGAATTCGCTATTCTATCGCGCTATCCTTACCGGTGTATGCTAATCTGTCTAAACACATAAATATTGCATACTGAGTAGAGAGATAAAGAGAATGCTTTATTTTGAAGGGCATACTGAAAAACCTTCAGCAAAAATTAGTTCCATTCACGGATGGCAAGGGATAAGGTAACCATTGGGTCCTGATAAAGGTCAAACGTAAAAGGTCAAAGAATGCTTAAAATTAAAGGTTTACACGATATCCACATCTATTATGGGGACAGGTCCGATTCAACTTCTCAATTTCCGCTTCTTCACACGTGAGGTAGCGTCCTAGGCATGGAGGTACAGAGTGCTGATATGCCGATGTACGGCAAGACGTATGACAGAAGCCTCGGCGCATAGAACGGGAAGACTTCGCAACCATCAGTTCAGAGTGGAGAGGGTGATTTTCCTCACTAGGGATGCAAGCAACAAATTACTTGAGCGTTTTAAAGTGTCGCTGTACTTCAATGTCAGCTACAAAACATAGAAAACACCGGCAGCTGAAGACAGCATTGGGAGTATACGTGTAAAAATGACTAGGTACTTTTAAAGTTAAGCTGAAAAAAAACTGCAGAGCAGTAAAGAATGAGGGGGAGAATGCAGGCATCTATAAATTGTCAGATAAGGGCTTCTGGTGTGCGATACGAATGCAAGCGTAATCGCACTTTGGAAATTATGTAACCAAATTTTACTCCAGTCAAACATTAAATGTCATTGCTAAAGGCATTAGCAATCATCTTGTGAAAACTTGAAGTAACTTTCGGAGAGATCTTAATCAAAACCAAAGAATGCACCAGAAGGCACCAGAAAGTTCGGCGTATTAACGCCGGTATGCTAACCACAATTGTCTAAGCATCTCTCATTTTACTAACATAGTTGGACAAATATTTTCTCTCTTGACACATCGTACTTTTGGGTAAAGTTTATTTACGTATTTATATAAAAGTATTTCAATTAATTTAGTATTTACAATTCTTCTCCATACTAGTAGCCTTGGAAAGTAGATGATGCTTTACCTTCTGACTGCAACAAGTATGCAGTAAGGGCAAAAAGATGTTCATAGTATGCTACTGAACTTATGACACTTATCGTAAGTCAAACCGCAACATCAGTTAGCAGTGAAAATAAGAAAGACGAATCTTATATGCATATTATGTTTGCAGAATAGAAGACCAGATTCATCTGTTTTATTCGCTAAATGACCCGGAAAATACATCACGAAGTACTCATTTTCTAAAGTACACCTGAATTCTCCCGTAGAGTCAAGCTTCGCGCCTACATCATCATGCGATTATATGATGTGAACATGACGCATGCAAGATGAAAGATGAAAAAAGGCCCACTTAATTCACGCAAGTGCTATCAAGGACGAAATAGAAAATATTGATGATTCTTTGGATATAGATTTCACGTGCGAGTATCTACCTACAAGGATTCTTAGGCGCTAGCTGGGAAAAAATCTGGCAGAATTGATAAAAGAGGTAATTTGTGTAAATTAGTTGGGTTGTCAAATGAAATGTCATTATTTCCTACCTCCCTAATTATGTATAGCCATAGCGAGTGACAACTTTATGCTTGACGTTTCTACCTCCATTTTATTTTAATAGGTGAATTTGGGCAATTTGTATGCTTGAGTATCAACGAGTGTTTTTCGCGTTTGCGTCCATGCTATTAAATGGAAGAAGAAAACACTTTAATTCCATACAATTTTCCCAATAGTTTTGGCAAAACTGTTGCCCTACCTTAATGGCCAAGACAGAGGAAAATAAATGGCAATGGGATGCATGCCTTTACTTAAATTGTGTGAATAGTTTAGGGCCAGAGTTCCAGATTTCTGCCTAACTGTATGTCTGTTATGGTTGGAGTAATTTAGGACGGATGATTGGAATGTTAATACAGGGTGTCCCAAAATACGTATACTCATTCTAAATAATTGTAGGCTTGGTGTTTGTTATACTTTTATTATTTTAAAGATTTAAGAATATTTACAAGTATCATTTAATTGTTTTTCTCTGCATTTTGACTAATGCGACATTGGCTGAATTGAGAAAAGCCATTGAACATGAATGCACACGAATACCAAGGGAATTGTGTCAAGCCATGTGCGATTCCATTGCTTCGCGTTTCCAGCAGTTTAATGATCAATAGGAACGTCAGTTTAAGGACATTCAGTGAAGATAACAATAAAATGATATTTATAAATATTTGTACATTTTTTAATAATAAAAGCATCAAAAATACCAATTTTAAAATTATGCACAATGTGTATACATTTTTTTGGGACACCCTGTATATGTCGGACGATGTGCCAGAACCCACAGCATATGGAGCGAAAATACCGCATGACAGTTAGATCGAGGAGAAATGTGAATGAGAGAGTCAATGATAAGTTAACGCCCAGATGCCGGAAGCAAGATACTTGATTTTGAGAAATGGCAAAAAGATAAATGATTTGAGTACAATCGCCACTGAATTGCGCATTTAGCTCATTAGTCATTTTAAAAGCCTTTAAACGGGACCAGCAACTTCATTTGGAAACTGTCCAGGGATCATTTTTAACAGGGTAGTCAGCAGCAATACTTGTAAATTAAAATTTTAAAACGAGAAACCCATAGCTGTACGTTACATGTAAACCTATGTTACCTCTAAGTACGGCTGTGCGTTGCCATTTGATGTGCCGAGTAGCTGCTGTTGATACTAAAATGTAACTTGTTTGTTTTTTACTAACGAGGACTATTTTGCAAGGATATCATCTCATACGCCATATGCGTGCAATAGAACATATGAAAATCAGTTAAAGCTTCTAACAGCGTGAGTGTAAGGTATATGGTTCTGTAATGCACACTAACTGTGAACGCAAAGATCACAAGTCGGAAGTTTGAGTTTCGTTGGTTTGACTGATATTTAAGACAAATTCTTTCTTCCTAATTTATTTTGGTTTCTCAAATGGTCCGTGAGATCGAATAATACGACTACTATAACTTCAATGCCTCAAACAGTAAACTGTATTTCGGGTTTTACAATAATGTTTAACTTATTTACCAGCGAGGTGTTAGATGTTCAAACCATGTTAAAGACGTTAAATTTTAACAGAATTCATCCAGCTCGGATGCCATCGTGTTGCTAGCCTGACCTTAATGGGTGCAACCTGTTGTTCACTAAACCGTTCTGATAATCTAAAATCTGCATTTAAAATCCAATCCTACTAATATTTTTTCCTTCAATTTATTTCCGTTGAGACTTTATAAAGACTACATATTTGACTGGGTGACCTGCACACAACCAACATTTCAAATATTGAAAATATGCTAATAATCGAATTAAACCGCGGTTATTCAAAATCGTACTTCTTCTAATTATATAGAATGCAATGGCACATAACATGCATGCATGCTTTCATTAAGACGAGAAATATGGCAATTTCTGCTGCCTGACATTCACCTTAAGGCATTAGAGTCCGTATAGAGAGTTCAGGGACGCATTTAATGGCTTGTGTAAAGGTTTAGCGGCGACCCAGGCAAATAGATGACCAACTTTCCCTATTGTTTATCGTCGCTAAATTATATTCGTCATTCCTGGTCATTTAGCAAACGACTTGCTTGGTATTTTAGAAGAAATTAGGCAGGTCAACGATTTGATCGAGGTGTAAGTCGAAACCTAGGAGTCGCTGTTATTACGATGTTGCCTAGATTCTAGTCGTCTGTCCTCACGGGGTCATATGAAAAGAAAAAAAGCATATCTAATCTTTTAAAACCATTGAGTATTCGCGGCAGAAGCCTATACTAAGAAAGTTTCAACCATCAAAAACGTTTGTTTGAATTATCGGATTAGAGCTTAATTTTGCTTAATGAACAATTATTTTTTTATTGCCTGTCCATGGATCTTTCTCACGGACGTATTATTCGATTATGCCCTTTTATGCAGAATATGGACTGAAGACGTCAGCGACGGAATTGTATAAATTGTGAAGCATTCAGCTTGTGAAGTCACATTGGACAACTAATCGCTGTCAAATAAAATATAACACAAGTACATGACTAAAAATAACTAAATTGTTGGGAAACACTTTCTGGTGCAGTAAAAACAAGGACCTAAGACAACTGTGTTCCCATAATACGCGGAAAGCATACGCTTTAAATAACGTAGACAGGGATGTCATAAACATTGAGTGCCCACTGGAGTAAACCCTAATGAGTGACGACTGTTTCAGGACTAGCAAAATGCCCCGTGCTGAATTGTCAGTCAGCATCATGTGAAAGCGTACGCTGAACGTTAATATCCCCAGCAACAAGTCGAATGAAACCATTTAGAGTAAAGGCAATGTTTAGTGAAAGAACAAAGGCACAAACATTATTTACCATAAATAATAAAGAGGCACAGCAATTATTTATGACGCGTGTCAAACAGCTAATGTTTGAACTAAAAAGGAACAAACACCGTTTTACCGAAGTCACTGCATGCTGCGAGATCCGAAACGAGGGCTGGAAATTAAACCGTAGCATCTTAATTTAAAATAAAGTATTGCTGCCGCAAAGGCGACTCCATAAATAACACCCATGTTTATCATGAATAATGAAATGCTTGACGAAGCCAACGGTTCGATCCAGAATGATGAAGCTAACTGGTTGTTTAAGGCTACATCAAGGCCTGTGTAGACCACCGAAAGAAAACGTTTAAAAGTGTTTCAGCTTTTCCATGTTTTGTGAATATCACCTATTAATTCGGTGCTTTGGTCGGATTTTAAGAAAATGTTACACTTTAGGCAATTTATTACTATCTGCCCAGACGCAATGCAGTTTAGTTTCTTAAAGGTCGTCATGGTGCTCCGGCAGGTACCAAGTGCTTTGATCTTTAGAATATTTTTTTAAATAGTCACCCCTTGGTCTTATTTCAACGTTTTAACCCTTCGGCTGCTCAGATGAAAATAGTTCGGCTGTTGGCCCTACTAAAAGGAACGTTAGAGAGAAGATCCCCAAGGTTCATTTTAGTGGACGACAACATTGCTAATAAATAGCGTTGATTTATTTTAAATCTTTCTCTACTGCTCACGGTAAATCTGTATATGCGCATTTTCAATTTAACTAGACAAAAAATAAAGCACGGCAGCGAACTGGATGTTGCTAACACAGTGTCAAAAAATACTTTAAGACTTAAACGCAATAGAGCGCCTACTCAAGACAGAAAAAACAATCAAATGAAAATGGTTGTTTATACAAATTACCTCAATTAAGCCAAACTGGGTGCAATGCTTTTTAGAACATATAAAAGCCGACTACAGCAACTTATCAAAGCGCTTAGAGGACAAGCTGAGTGACCTTCAGAATATTATGCTCCGATGAATTGGACGAAATAGATAGAGTTTCTTAAGTTGCGGTGGCTGCATCACAGATGCACTTCCCGAGAAAATAGATGGTCCATGGGATGTGTTCGTCTGTGCACTTAAGCCGTCGAAGATACAAGATTTATATTTTGGCCTGTTATCTGAACTTTCTCAAACTTTAAAAGGTGTGAGCAGTGCACAGTGCTCAGGAAGGAAACCGCCCGTCATACTATCAGTATTATGCATAAACAGGGTGTCCCAAAAATGTATACACATTAAAGATTATTTTAAATTTGGTGTTTATTGTAATTTTATTATTTCAAAAATGTAAAATTATTTACAAGTATCATTTTATTGTTTTT
>UYRU01000029.1:0-15083 GCA_900617775.1 Dibothriocephalus latus | reverse complement strand
TCCTAAATGCATTCACATTGGTATTCGAGTAATGATCAATCTTATACAAATTATGAAAATTGCATGGCCTGTGGCGACTACTGTATATTAGTGAGGTTTTGCAAATTTATTTAAATACCTGAAAAATAGAAATAATTATGTCACTGTCTTACCGTGAATTCCACCGTTTGTGCAACTGAGATTCCATTCTCTCTTTACTCAAGTGCCAGACAGGAAATAGTATTTTTTGCCTTTCCACTCTTTCTAAAACGGTGATTTTCTTCCAAAATTCTTGGCGGCTGCTGTTATTATAGCAGCAGACGTATGGATATATTTGCATGAAAATCACGTGAATGTTCAACATTGGAAATAGGCCCAGTGAATTCAAGTGTAGACAAACAAAGCATGCCTCCCAAAAAAGATCAACCACCGCTTCTACGCTTTTAAGCAAGATTTAATGGTAATATTTGCTGAAAGCATAATTTTGTCAATTTCTTCTGCTCCGCTCATGCTCCCCCCACCCTCTCTCTTTTCACCAATTTCCCTGAAATTGCAGCAACCCTGATTACCAGCCTCACCACCAACTGGAAAATCAGCCAGGCTATGATGGCTGTCTGGCCACGGTTTCAGTATCACAAACATCACCCGAGCATGAACTGGATTACGTCTATGACCCCGTAAACCCTCTGCGGTTTGTCAAGACCCTTCTGAATGTTGAAGCGGGCTGTCACCTAAGGGGTGATGTGTGGGAGGAGGACACTGATGCTACCTGTCGTCCAGGTGCGTGTGGTTTCGGAGGACGCTGTGTACAGCAACTGAAGACGTACTTCTGCGACTGCAGTATGTCAGGATTCACTGGACCTGTTTGTACTGATGGTATGTTAAGCACAAAATGTCAGTTAACTTGATTATCCACAACTTATAGTTCGTTAAGTGAATGCAACCTTTTTCCTCTGGCGAAATGTACAGGCTATGAATAAATCCTCTATTTTAGGGTGCTTGTTTAAATGAGCATATTAGGGAAAAGATGATGATGATGATGAGGGATCATGGAGTTTGAAAATAGGCATCCCAAGAAATATAATTTGATAGAAACGATTCTTTGGGAAACAGTAACAAACGTTTTTATAAATTTTTGACGCTGGCATACCAGGTCGTCTCCGGACGCGAGGGAAATGTGTGGAGAGCGGTCAGCATTTTTAAACGCGTCAAAAAATCGATAATGCTGCGTCATCCATGGTCAATAGCATGTTTGTTCGTGGTTGGCCCTTTTTCCAGGCTTTTTTATGATGACGCAGCTTTATCGATTTTTGACACGTTTAAAAATGCGGACTGCTCTCCACACATTTCCCTCGTGTCCGAAGACGGCCTGGTGTGCCAGCGTCGAAAATTTACAGTAAAGTTTGTTTCTGTTTCCCAAAGAATCTTTTCTATCAAAGGATAATGGAGTGTCCTACTAAAATAATTCGAACATGAATATTGTGTAAGTAATGAGACATGAAAACTTGTTCTCTCTTACTTGGAACAAAAGCATCCGGTTCATTAACTATAAGGCACTAAACGTAGTATCGCGAAACCAGTTGATTGAGGCATACCCTGATGTTCAAATAAGAATGTGGATCATGTTTGCCTTTTGGATCTACGATCGAGTCCACGATCGGAAACAGATAAAGTACAGTTGCTGGACTTAAAAAGTTTGCCCGATTATAATGCCGGATTTGGCCTTTAGTTTTCAGGAAGCCTCACTCATGACAATAAGTTTGCCGTAAATTTTCTTTCATCTTCCCCCGACACGGAACAGAAGCAAAGTACTAGAGCCAATAGAGTAAATTATTCACTGTGGCAGTGTGAAATTTGTCATTCACAATCCAGTCGCAAGCGAAGCCCGCTTATAAACAGACGAAGGAATTATTTCGAGCAAGAGCTTCCGAAAATGTTGGGACGAATGCCGTCACTTCCCAGAACGTCACTTTTCCACGGGAGACGCCCGAAATATTCGCGGGGATTAATAATTGCGCAAGCTGCAAGCACGCTCTGTTCTGATTGCGGAGGTTTTGCCTGGTTATATTAATTAACTAAGCGGTAGGCAGAGGATGGGCACTGATTGTAGCGCTGCTTCTAGTTAATCACATGTCGGGCGCTGATGGGGACAACCAATCTCTCATAGCTGATGAGCAGTGCTGGAGATACAAATTTTCCTATGTTTGTGACTGCAAATCAACAATGTCCTATAGATATTTGAAAAAAGGGGTAGTGCATTTGCTGTGTTTGATGAGAGTACAGAATGCGATGTCAAACCGGCGACTGCATACAGTTCTTTTTTATCGGCCTTTGTCAAATTTTGTTTCCAGTAATGTTTAAATCGTTATTTCGTATTCCCTTGAATGCTCCTATAAAATTTATTTGCAACTTTCATTCTTCAACTTTAACGGTTACATCCTGCATCCGCCTCTACAGTCTTCATGCGACTATAGTACGCCGGTTAATTCCCTTATTCCTTTATATTCCTTGCTGGCTTGTGAGTTCTCTGGGTAAAAACTATAAAGCCTGACCTGGCTCGTTTTACAGTTTCATAACCATGGGAGGGAACCCCCGAGTGTTATCTATCAATTTCATATAACGGGACGCATAAAGTTGTCTTATAGTTCTTGTATTCAAATTACATTCATTTGTTGAGTAGCGTATTGTTTTTGTTTGAAAATCACCCCCACGTTCATTGTTAAATATAGGCCTCACAGCAGACGTTGGGCAGGAATAAACTTGATTTTTGAAGTTTGTTCCACGCATTTTGCCCCAATCTCAAAATCTGCATTTCTACATTACCGTTTAACAGGATACGGGGTTTAGTGGTGGCTAAGGAAGGTCGCATAACCTATAGTTGCCGTGTCGTTTAAAAGCAAAAACGTATTCAGCTGTCAACATTTGCATTCGGATTGATTCTGGAATATAACTGTCGTTTTTCTTTAATCAACCCACAGACCAAAACGCAAGCTGTGAACAAAAAAAGGCCAAAGACGCTCGAGGATCACTGTTAACCCTGTTCGTAATGTTTGCGAGAAAGATAGCAATAAAGTAAAACCTTACAATAATGATAAAAACCAACTTTTGTATTTTCAATTTGGTAAAGGTATAGCCGTACCTCCTTACGATGTGAATAACCTATAATCTTGTAGAAGGTTTCTACATAGAGTAACCAGTTAACTTACAATTGGAAAGTGTTTTTGGACTTAGATAAGCCAATATAGTACGTGTTATCTGTATATTGTCAAAAGGCTCACGTTCATGGTCACTAACCACATGTGGAAGCCCAACAACGAAGATGGATAGCCGACAGGTTGAATGGTCTTCGGATAAGTGAAAATACACTTTGGTTTTACCTTAAGTGGAATTTGTACTAGATACAGACACTGATCATCAATATAACCAAAGGGAAAACTATAAAGATGCCATCATTATAAGAAAATGATATCATTCATCGGATTGCAAAATTTATGTGTACTTCACTATACTACTGCCTAATGGTTTGGCATATTTGAACAAAGCCGGCAGCTTACTTATCTGTTTCTTTCCTTTAGTTGCCACAACAGTCGCATTTTCTGAATCCGAGCGTGGTTGCGCGGTCCTCGAATTTAATCCTTTGCGCAACACAACAAAAGATGCAATTGCTTTCGGAATCCAGACAAAACATCGCGAACCGGTTGTATTACTTCACATTACCAGCCACAGCAATTCACTGGATTTTTTGCGGATAGAATTGGCTGCTTTCCGAGCAAGTTTCTTTATATGTCTTACTTAAAATCGAAACGTTGTTAAATTCGACGAAAAACATCGGTCCTTATGTCCTCTGGTTTCTAGAGTCAAGGGCACATATTATATAAACCATGGTAGATGATTTTTTCGTATGACTCCAGTTCAGGCTACAATATTTGCCCGTATATGGAGTCTCAGTTACTCAGTTAGAGCCGCAATAAACAAAATTCGGCAGTGTGTGGCTTCACTCCGTGACTTGAAACTACGGACATGCCTTTTAGGCTGTCCCTGAATGTTTACGTTAAACATTAAAAAAGGCTTTTGTGTGATCACGTTTGCATAAATGTAACAAAAATTATGGTAATAGGTTTGCTCTTATCACCTGATTGAATTTTACCCTTAATTTAGCTTACCATGATAGAGGCCAAAATGCTCTCGTTTAAATAAATCATTCGATATAGCCAAGCGCCAGCAGGCGTTTTAAGTAGCCATATAGTGTACTGGCTGGTGTCAGTGAAAGAAGGCAATATAAAACTTTAAACTTTAAGCTTCTCATTAAAATTCCCCCTATGTTTCCCATCCATGAGGTAACAGAAAATTATTGAGAGTTTTGCTCGTAAAACTAAGCTAGTTTACTTTTCAAGTTTAGGCAATAAATAAAAGAGGTTACCATAGAATTGAGAAAAGCTACATATCATTCATTTTTTTTCTCTTCCACGGAAGAATGACAAAGGCTTGATGATTAATTAACAATGACTGGTTGTTCAAAATAATCATACATTAATGCTATAATTCGAGGAGCCTTTGACGTATGTCTCTAATGAAAATGATATTTATAGCACATAAGAATTAAAGGCTATATATCGTTACATGCAGAGCTGCCCGGGTTTAGAGGCGGTTTATCTCTTTCTTAGGCAGCATACGCTTTATTTATTGCCTCTATCTTTTTTTTAAATAACCGAGCTGGCAGTCATATATTATTCCAGGAATTGCCTCAGACAGTATCCTCTGTGATTCTTGAGATAAGACACTCGAGCAGTTTTCGGTATGCTGACATTTCCTGTCCACCTTGACTCCTAGACAATGGGGGGAGTAGATATCATAGCTTTGACGTCCCCATATGCTACCTGAGGGAAGTTGTGCTTGGACGTAAACTCGCAAAAACCGGGGGGATGTGAATTTCTGATTAGAATCACTTATGACTCGACAGCAAGCTAACGTTTAAGTATTAGCTGGAATAAGGAGAGGGCAGTAAACTGCACAGATGTTCGTAGCTAACAAACCAAATAACAATAAAACCCTCTCAATTTTCAGAAGCGCTCTGTACTGCGGCTGACATACAATATGGGAAGTGGCATTCAAGTTCTCCAGGACAGTAGCATTGACCTCGCGGACGGTAATTTTCATGTCATCCGAGTTGTGCGAACAATGTCAACAGCCAAGCTGCAAATCGATTCCGAGGATGTCCTGGAGCGTCATAATCCCAGTACGTCCGCTTGTTTTACTATACTTATGTTTTTTTCTTGCTTCTATGCTCAAACAAAAGAATGACGTTTTACCACCTAGTGCTTGAAATTAGTCTAACTTTCCCACACACAGCCTTTTCTGGCAGTAGAACCGCTTTATCCTTTTTCGTGCAGTTCGTAAATCCATTTATTCACGTTCACCTGCTAACGGCAACCGCCCAGATTAAAGCGTATGCATTAAGACTACGCCTGCCTCTTTGTACAATATACAGCCTTACTAATTACTAGATGAAAGGCGAGACAAGCTCTAGGATCTAAAAAGGTGTATCCCCAAGCTGGTCTACCTCAATCAAGGTGAAGTAAATTTCTGAAATGCGTTTTGAGATAAGATGAGATTACCTAGGCGGGGTTATGATATTGATTATTGCGAAGTGTAATCCTCAGATATTTCCGTCACAGTAGGATGCCGGCTTTTCTTTAAAAAACATTTTGGTGCCGCAGTTTGGAAAAATATTCCATAAAGTTGACTACTTAATTGGCGGGCGGTTTCCATTGAGCACCTATAGCTGCTAAACGTCGAAAATATTTTACTGAGAACTTGCCTTGCACCCATTTGGATTATTCTGATTTCAGTAAGGCTTGTAACCGTTTCTTTCATAAATGTCGATAATCAAGTTTCCTAAGAATTACAAAGTGTTTAAAAGTTCCAGCTGAAATATTTGAAAAAAACGAACAAAGTGCTTGATACTTTTCAAACAGCATGTTTAAGTTATGCCGGTTGAAAACCCTTAGCGCCGGGGTGCATCTCTAGGCAGATTTTTTATTTAAATACAGTTTCACAAAATTTGACTTGAAAACATAAGATGCACTTTCTTCGAATAAACCGCCCACAACTTTTTAATGTAGAAAAGCATTGCCAAAAAATACAAAAGGGTACTACAACACCTATTTACTGCTCATCAGAAGTCCATTGCTATAAATATTGAACAACGGGCTCGATGTCTTGTTGGTTCAGATCGGTAACGTAACGTTCGCTGATGAAAGTTCACCCGTTGGTTGTGGAAACACCTCTTCCGGTTATACTTTAAGGCTCCCTTCCCAGCCCAATCAACAGTCGCATAGCGATTAGTATTCTAGACAGATTGCCGACCATGACAAAAGAAACTAGAATGACCAATTTTGTGCATTATCCGGTAGCAGCCAGTCTTACCAGTATACTTAGTATACTACTGAATGACCACAGGAAAGAATATTCGTTTTGCTTTTTTACTCTATCAAGACACTCAAAAATGATGGTAAAATCTTACTCCTTATGTAGTCATTATTATCACCTTTGGCATTTCTCAACGATAGGAAAAAGCCTCTAGAAATTTCGGCAGGTCCTTATAAATTATCTTCTGTTTATGCTCGCCGATAGTCAGCATACACCCGAACCTTCACAATAATTTTTTCTGACATAACAAATATATTTAATAAGTTCAGTTAACCTTACACGACGTAGGTACACCAGTGTACGTTCCGACTAGAGGGACGTCAAAAACCAAATGCGGATTCAAAAATTCGTTACTTCCCAATTGGAACTGCAAACTAAGTTACTGCAAAAGACACTCGCGAAATGCTTTTCAACATTTGATGGCTTTTGCTTGTCTAATGGCTGTCTCATTGATTTTATGCTGCCTCCATTTTTAGACGCAAATGGCACAGACTTTAATGAAGTCCATCAGCTCTTTATTGGATGCGATCCGACAACACTGAAGTCTAGAAATAGTGAAGCGTTTCCGTCTTGGACAAAAGACTCTGCACAGAACAGATACTTCGTCGGTCATCTGACAGGTAGGCCGTTTGTCTGTATTTTTTGCCAATCACCCTATGGGCCATGTCTATAAAAATGCAGTAACCAGTCTGAGTAAATTTTTGGCTGTGGGGAATTCTGAAGACGGCTTTGTAAGCATATGTCCGCATTTCTTTAATCTTGCGCATAATTATGCATTCTTTTTTTATTTACAACGCTAAATGAAATGTCACGTTCACTAACGCTGGCAATGTGCATTCCGGGAATAATTTTACTACCGATGCAGTCGTTCTATTTCACGATTACATTAGATCAACTTATCCTTTGCCATGAAAGTACTTTCCGCATGTCCCCACAGATTTAGCGACTTTACCTGCTGCTTGCTGTTGATTTGGCCCTTTGTACCCCCGGGAGATGATCGTTGTTGTGAATAGTAGAGAATATACGAGTTCCAGGAAGCCGTTCAGAAGAAAAGGATGCGATCATTAGAACAAGAGTTTTATTTGCCTGACGTTTCGGATTCCGTCGGGAATCCTTAATCATAGGTGATAGTAACACATGACCATGACTGTGTTACCATCACCCATGATTAAGGACTCCCGACGAAATCCGAAACGTCAGGCAAATAAAACTGTTGTTCCAGTGATCGTATTCTCTTCTACTAATCGTTGTTGTGCCAACCTCCTCACCGTTTTTGTCCCTTATAATGTAGTTAATTGATTAACACAATTCCATTGCTTAGATTTTCCGCGGTTTTACCCTACAAAAGCCAATACGTATACACTGGCTTAAATAAGATCTATCAAGAACAAATATATGCACAAAGAGACTACCGCTTTGGTCCCCATAGCCCACGTGGCTAGAGCGTTGGCTTCCCAAGGCCACGTCAATGCTATTTTGCTATTTTCTAATCAAAATCGTGCCAAAACACCTCTTTAATCCTTCTTTGACAGCCGCTGGCTAATTCGTGGATTTCTTTTATTTTGTTAATGGCGTGGATTATTAGGTTTTGATTGATTACTGGTGAGTCGTAAGTGGAGTTCAAGCCATCTCTACTATTTAACTTGGAACTATGCAGACTTTAGCAGCCTGCTGTACAGTACATGGATTTATAATGGTATTTGGGAAAGAAAGTTAAAATTAATCATTTTTATTTTACTTCTTTGAAGACTACCCTGTAACGCACAGGATGGAATCTGTATGATTTAACTGGTTCAGGGACCCAAAATGCGGAAAGAGCACCGTTCTGAATAGGCCTGCAGTCGGAGCAGATGTTTTCTAAGCAAGTGTTTAAATAAAATGGGGAAGAAGAATTGCATGCAAAGAAGGCTGGTCGCATGTTCATTTGCTACTCCGAAACGCTCTTAAAAGCGTGTTATTTCTGAGAAGCGAATTTATGTGGATGGAAAAGGAACCTATTAAAGGTATAACAACCCCTATTAATTCTATTATATCGAAGTAGACAGTACAATACTAATATATATCATGACTCCTAAAAATACGCTCGTTTTTAAAGGAAAACACTGCCCTGAAAACTTTCCACCGCTCCATATAGATATGTTCCCTCGTTTTCGCGTTGACCACTAGGACTCGGCTAAGGTACATTGCAAGCTGAACTAAAATAATATCACTGAGACGGCTTGACCCAAATTGATCCACATTTTATAAAAGCCATTTTCTAATCAATGCTCAGAATACTCTGATGTTAAATCGACATATAAAACCCTCCGTTCATACTTTGTTTAAACCCGGTTCTTATAGTATCTCTAATAATGGATTAGGACGTGAATTCGAAAAGTCAGACAAAGACAGTTATTGCTCTAAAGGATGCGTGTTATCTTTCCAAAGCCTTGGAAACCTAGGTGATTATAGCAGACCCAAGAGGCTCCGCACAATATGCGTAACAGCTTTCGGCGTAACTGAACGGTTGTGAAACCACTATTATTATACGTGTAAGTGCACAGCCACAACTGCGTGCGTATGCGTAGTTGTTCGCACTGCTAACTTTGGCAAAAATATAAGGTCTTAGTTGGCAAAACTGAGCATAAAACACCCTTGCCGGACGTCTGTGACCACTTGAACTACCCACTTGTGTAGTTCTTGTCGCCATACCATTGCACACTCTTATATTTTATGTTGCCACATGAGAGATGTATGTTTTGTATTTTGGCAACAAACTGAGCCATGCATATTTTCAAATGTATTATTGCGTGTAGGAACGTGTTGCTGAAAAAACAAATACTCAGAAAACTTCTCGATGGATTTCTGTATTGTACGTTAATGTATTTTGGCAACGATTATTTGTTCTAATCGGGAAAGAAATGATTAAGCTTACATACACAACATAGGGGGGCTAAGAGTTAACTTGGTGTGTAGGTAGGCGTCAATGCGGTGGAATTCGGTGCAAGAAAAAGAAGTTTGTTGAAAGATGATCGTGGACGTATAAATTTTTAATAGTTTTTAACGCATTTTCACCCTTTTCAGATGATTAAACCGTCCTATCCCAATTGCCACGTTGGCCGTCTTACACTCTTACCTATCGATTATGTTCATTAGGAACGTCCTACTACCATTCTCTGTCTGCATTGTTCTGCTGACTGGCCCCACTGTTACATCAAATTTACTCAAACGTTCTCCTAGTGATATCGACGTTTTCTTTCATTCCTAGGTTTAACCCTAAATGGGATTTCAATCGGTGACATTCTAATTGGTGAATCTGTTCCCGGCTTATATGTAAAGATGTCCCAAGCCCTGGTAATTGATCCCTCATTTACGCCTAACCTGCGACAGTCCTCCTATCTGTAAGTCGCCATATTCCTTAAAACTGAACTTATTCACACCTTCTCTAGGCCGGCAAACGATATGGAAGCTATTCAGGTACGTTATCGCATCTGTTGCCATGTAGGAAGTTTAAAAATGTTTAAGCTACCCAAGGGCTGACTCAGCCACATCAACTATGATTAACGCTTCTTTAAGTGTAGGGGTAGGCCAGCAAACATGTGGTAATTTGAACTGCCTGCTTGCGCCTGCTTGTCTTACGTGGATACACGCATTCTGACAGGCAATTTGGCGCTATCTGCTTGTCACGCACTCTCCTTCTTTCGCTAACCGTTCAATTTTCGTTTAAAAGCGTGAAGCGGATGATACAAAAGTCTGTTGTCTAGTAGGCGCATGTTGTAGGCCAATGCGGACGCCCTCGGGCGCAGCATAAAAAGTCGGAGAACAGAAATGGCGCAGTTGCTTTTGGTACAAATTTCTGCCAGTGCTTGCAAGTGGCACTATTAGAGGGGAATCAGCCCGGCAGTATTCTTTAAAGTATGTAAGCCCCTTCGTGAACAAAGTTTGTTGAGCCTACCTTTTACGTAGATTTATGGCAGTTTTACAAAAATCTCATGAAAACAAGCGCTTATAGTTTGCAGGCGGATGGAAGTTATTTTTATTTATGCGCTGTTGAAGAATTGCGGTCGAGCCTCGTTTTTTATTAGAATTTCATTGGAATTTCGATGAATATACTAAAGTCAGTTTACGTGGTTAAAAATAGTCTAAAAAATATGTTTCTTCTGTAAGCACGTACTCCTGGTTAGACTGTATTCCGGAAAAGTTATAAATTGATCGGGGAGAAGTCCCGTAACGCCTCTGGAGTGCTCTGAGGTGGTCTGAGAAGTATGAATTATTTTAAGTCGTTTCCTTTCTTCTAGAAAGAAATTTTAGTTAAAGCCGGTTGTAAGCCATAGCAAGCCTATGAAATTTAAAGATAATTGAACAGAGTTTATTGCCCTATTGTAGCTCTGATGCTGCCCGCCCGGTGAGAGGTTAAGTCACTTTTATAACGTGATTAGCAGTGGTGCACTTTTCCAATTAAACTAAATTACGCGAATACATACGTTTGTTAGCCTAGTATAAATCCTACAGCATTCAGCATTTCGACTTTTTCCTTATCTACAAAAATATCAAAGGGTTACTGCAAAACAAGATGTTTTATGGTATGCAGTTCCATTCGATAGCTGAGACAGAAGAAGGGAAATAACACTTCACTACGGCAATATTGCATTGTCCCTACTGGCGCAGTTTGCTTTAAAAAAGCAATTGTTCCCGACCTGGCAACTAGGGTTATTTTTGCCGACTAAACATGCATGCGTTTTGTGCAGCCGATTGTTTCCCGATCGCCAAGTACCAGAGCAAATCCTCTTGTCATTGCAAAACCGACGTGCATTGAACCGGAGGACTACAGCAAACTGGCTAATTGCAAACCCTCCAATCCGCATGGAATCGTCCAACCGCGCTGGAATCTGCCCCCGCTGGAGGCAAAGGACAACGGTCGCTGGAATAAAGAACAGTACGCTATTGTTTTGCTAATTTTTTTGTCCCAATTGATATAATTCATTGTCTCTTTGCTGCCGTGCATGTAAGCAAATATTTGGATTTTGTCAAAGCCTGAGGCAGCGGTCTTAGTTGAAGTCCGGCTTGTTTCGAAACGGGAAACCAGCTCATTTGACCAGGCTTTAGTACCAAAGAGGCAAACAGATTGCAAAGGACTTTCATTTCAGTAGGCACAAAGACAAACATATATCGAGAAGAAGTAGTTTCGATCACCAGAATCATATTTTTATTGGTCTGAGCTTTCAAACTCTTGCGGGAGTCCGATGAGGGAGACGATGGACTCCCGCAAGTGTTCGAAAGCTCAGACCGATAAGACTACAATTCTGGTGATCGAAACTACTTCTTCTCAATATGTGCACATACCTAGGGTACGAACTTTTGCCCCATTTCATGACAAACATATATATTTAGTGTTTGGGCGAAGCTTTATAGAATCGACTTAATATCCTACCCACCGTGTGAAGTCTGTGAGATAATCTGAAGCCATATTTTTAAAACAGCCGCTATTTAATTCTCCTTTAACCTACCTGGCCGTAGTAGCAGCTGGCAGGCAGGCAAGCAAGAAAGATTGTGAAACGAGGTATAAATATTCGCTACTTTTCTATCTCTATATCAAAGCATAACGGTAGAGCATAGGCTTCGCAAAGCCTTCAATGATGTATGGGTACGACACCCACCGAAGCCTTGTGTTCTTTTCCAATTGGGTCAACTGAAAAGACTGGATCTGGTCAACTATATACTCGAAGCATTACCAACAACATTCTTGACAGTAGTTCAGGCAATTTTCAATTTGAAACATATAACCAATACTGCTTCCGAGCAAAATAGACGCAGCGATAATCAATTTTTTCGGCTTGATTTATTACCAGCGGAGTGTTGGCGAGCAGGTTTCCTCACGAGATATCTCGATTAGTCTTTTATATAGCGACGGGCAGAATAACTGGCATATAGTGGTGGAATTCTTTTTAAAGGGTTGCTAGGTGAAATAAACGACGAGCAGATTAAACTTTTATAAAGATTAAAATCGGCCCACAAGTTATTGATAACAGGCAACATTGCTGTGAGACTCACCGACCAGCAGCGTCTGGCAGTGGTTTTACCTGTACATAGGAATGTCCAGTGGGAGAAATTTCAGATTTATGTTCAAAAGGAAATAAACATAATGGACTTTTCAATAAAATAACAAAGCCAGGATCAAATAAAAAGAGCATCCTATAGGGAATCACATCGTAATTTAGATTTAGGCCCAGGTAATTACTGAACGTTTTAGCGCAATTCTTTGAACGCACGGATATACAACGAAAATGACATCTCTTTAATGTACCAGGGCTGATTTCTAGAAAAAACCTTTATTTGGGAAATGACTCTAATATACACGGCTCACATTTATTTGCCCTTCCAAACGGATTTCAATGTTTGCTATAAACGATGGTAATTGTTTTATTTCTCTAGCCGGAACATTTACTTCTGGAGCAACTAAGTGAGGAGTTTGCCGAATACAAAACTAAATTTACCAAAACGGTTTAAAACACACTTACATTTGTAATTTATATGTTAGCTAGTTTATTCCTCTGGCTTCTTAATTATACAACACCTTACATTTTGAACGAATGGAGGTACGACTCTTATTTGCTTGTTTACTATTGCTCAGTATTTAGCAACGTAGCCAATATAAGAAGCTTATGTTGATTAAAAGGGCCCCCTACTGAGAACGAACAGTGCCCTCCAGTGTTCGGCAGTCTTCGCAGTAGAGGTTTCTCTTATCGAAACCATTTAGATGACCTAGCGGAGGTGTAAATGCTTATCGTCATGGTGAATACTATTTATCAGTCATTTTGGCTCCTTATCTGAGTATATTTGATATCCCTCTGGGATGGGTTATAGATTTATGGTAGCTGTCAGTTTGGAAAACGAACCAACACCAGTGTTTGTCTATATATCAAGTCCAGTTATGTGCACGGAACTTGTTAGATGTTAATGCGGTTTATATTGACCGAAAGCACCTTCAAAACCGGAGAAAGCTATCGACAGCAACTAAGGTTATGCTAGCGTCTAGAGTTAGAAATTAATTGACGTTAGTTAATTACCACAACTGTATGATTGCTTTATGCTACAGCGATGATTTCCAAGGCTGTGTTGTTTACTTCTTAGTTGTGTGGGCTCGCGTATGTGTCTCTGTTCAGATCAGTTAGAGTTGATCTGTCCGTTTGAAAATCTTGACAAAGAACATGCATAAGCTTGACGCTAACGAAAGCAGTGGATTAACATATCTCCCCGCAAAGGTCTATTAGGCCAGAACCAAACGTGTAATCAACATGAAATGACTGGATCGCAACCGACACTACCATACCTATTTGTCTCATTCGTCAAAAACACTATGTCTTTTTTTTATTTTGGACGGTGTGGCACAGCAGTCTGAAAATGTTCTGCTATGGTCTCACATGACACTACAGCGGCGGCGATGAAAAAACGCTATTCTGAAACACAGGCCATTTTAAGAAAGCTTAGGCGCCAACGGGATTGCTGCGCCGTATTCGCGCTTCCCACAACTAATACCGCATATGGAGGATAGTTGGAAGGAGATAGTCGCAGGCTCATGACACCCCAACCATGCGCCAAATCCCAGCATCCGCTAGTTGACTCGGACATCAGGCTAGTGTATGGGAAAGAGAGAGAGAGAGATGTCTGTATTATGGAATTCTCTCACACGGCAACTGGGCGCATTCCTCCTCAAAATAATCCGCCGCGCTTGAATCAATCACGATGCGCTAAAAGTGCGTAACTTGGAAGACTGCAAACGAATAACTTAAGTTGGTCCGATTGTGAAGCGGAGTCAGGCCATAATAACTCACTCTGAATGTGGCCTCCAGGGCAGTCCCGCTGCGATGAAATTTGTGCCATATCCTTCTTTTGTTTATTTTGCGAAAAGGAAATCCAACCGGCGTGAAGAAGGTGGTGATTGGCAGCAGAAGACGATCTGCTTATTTTGTTGGCCATTGCAGCTCAACCAATTTGGCCCTGTCTTGCCACATAGACTAGGTGGAAAGGGGGAAGAAAGTGCGACGGACGTTGAGCCCGTCTGCTATTAATAAAACTAGTCCACACGAAATTTAACGCTACATGCCCATCGTAAGATGGACAACGTCATTTGCGGTGGTCAACCAATTTTTTTCCCGATATAACCCGCCATTTTGTGTGTAGTATATTTCCGTTCAGCGATGATACCCATGTTAGCATTCAGTAAGTCAAGTTAGGCGAAGGAACGCTTTGATTAACATAGGTCGGGTTTTGACCGTCTTATAGAGTCTGCCTCCAGGTAGCACAATGTAAGAGTTGTTCGTGCCCGAACAAGTACTCGGAAGGATGTTTTGGGGTCTACAGAATGGCCCGTATCCAATAGGTGTTCAGTAATTCATCATAAGGCAAATATGAGGAAGGGAAGAGTTAACAAACGTGTAAGCAACTAATCAGTAGTAATTAGGCGGGATGGAGGGGGAAGGGGTGTTGAGGGGTCAAAGGGGGTCAGATTCTAGTCATAATTAGGGACAAAATGGGGGAAAGGGGGTGGGGGAAAGGATCCGACAATTAGTTCATGTCGCCCGTCGCCTTGGCCTCGCGTTTTATTGGGAGGTGTGAGGACGCAAGGTGTCATCATCTCCTGGTGGCGTGGGCGGCCTGGGGATGCTTGCTGTCGCTATCTCGTCGCCGTTTCGCGG
>UYRU01000028.1:0-15181 GCA_900617775.1 Dibothriocephalus latus | reverse complement strand
TTATGCTCCTGACTTCAACTTTACCCAGCCATACCGGGACGAGCTTTGGTATGCTTACGGATAAGCGCTGACTCGTGCGACTGATAGAACCTGCTCCAAAGGAGCAATTAAATCGTAAGATACGCATGGAGGTAGTCTGAGCTGGGAACCTATCCTTACCTTCCCCTTGCTGGACTGGATTGGTTGATAATAATACCCAAACTTTCGCTACTGGGAAGGTTCGTGACACGGCTTGGTCAAATCGTCTTCCTCGCAGTTCCCTTGCCGCATCCTCTTCAAAAGGGACTTTTAGGAACAGCTCCTTCTTTTACTACAGTGGATGTTGTGGGCTTTGTTTATATTGGCACCATATTCATTGTGATTAATCCCTCACAATTAATACACGTATGACAGTGTAACAATAACGAATCATGTCTCAAATTGCAGCGTCAGAAACCGGGACTATCGTGCGATTCAGGTGATCTACTACACTCTCTCCTCCTCCGCTCACAAAATATTGGTGTTAAGTTAGGGTTAAGAGTACTGAACACTTATTTTTGCCACTAAGACCGGATTCAATAGGATGTACCACAGTTGACAACATCACCCGGTATGCCACCTTTTCCATACAGTAGTGGATCTATTTGTGTTTTTGATGAGGCGATCAGAATTTATTTACCAGTATTAATTTTAGAAATCGGATTTTTTTACAGTGCGATAGAATGTTACGGCATCAAACAGACCATCCAAATGGTTGTTGAACGTACCTGAAATGATTCTGAAAAACTTGACTTTGGTCTAAATCAAATTAATACTGCAATGAAATCCCAGTAAGTAAACGTCAGTGTTCAGAAGTGCGATGGGCCCTATTTAAATTTTATAGATGGTGCAATCTCGAAAATACGTATATCGGTAAGCATTAGGCGGAGGTCTATTTTCCCAATTGTTTTATGCTCTGCTAATGAAAATTCCCCTTGTTACAATTGGTTTATCTAATATATTATTAATGAAACTGCTGGAATTGGTTTTTGAAAAGTAAGGATTACTTAGCTGGTGGTGGAATGCTAATTGTCGTGCAGCGGATGTTAACCAAACTCAAGTTAAAATAAAACAAATATTGCTGCAGCATATTTTAAAAAACTTTAATTAAGATTTGCTGAAAATATATAAGTGGCTGCGTGACAGCTAAGGTGAATGCTTATTGCATGATAGCTTTATACACTGAACGCCAAAGTAGTACGTTTATATGTACATTTACAGGTGGAAAAGTACAGAATGCGATAATATCCTCACGTTCTCGACATTGAAAATATACGTGAATGGCCCCTGATAGCTCTTTGGAGGACGATGGCAGCCTCCTCCTCTGTGAGTTCTCTTGATTTCTGCGTAGTCATGCGTGCCTTTAAGAAAATAGGTGAGCACTTTTGTTTATATCCTTCTTTTCTTTAGTTACAATAACATTTGCACATATCCATCTGTAAATATATACGTATACCATGAGAAGTACCAATAAATGTACTATAATGTTCGATAATTCGATCGTTGCGGACTTTTTCCAATGCAAACGTTCGCCATTTGCCCAGCCAACTTGCTCAGCCGCACCACGCTTTGTGGGTACGCAGAGACTTGTCAGCAGCGGTAACATGCTGACTTATGACAATCAGGGAAGGCCTAAATACAGCGGACATTTTAATTGCTTGAGAAAAATGTGTTAGCTTAATTTAAATTTGTCCAAGTTTCCGTACAGGCCCATTGCAATGCATGAAATTTACAAACTTAAATAGATAAAACTGCCTTCCAGACGTTGAATTTGGCCCGGTTTATGAACATTATCGAACTTTTATTTAACTCACGGGCCTAGTTCAAGTGATAAGGACTTTCGCTGTAGACGATCCGTGTCGTTACTGTTGCGTTCTCGGATTATATCGAGGACGCAGTCTTTTGCAATTGAGTCTAGTGATTTATTCAGATCTTCCCCAGAGGCCTCTTAAATTAATTAATACTAGGTTGATTTATCTAAGCAAAAATAACCATTTGTTAAATTTGTTGACCGCGTACTGTTTGGAAACAATTAATGGAGTTCGCAGACTCCTTTTATGGGATTTTGGGGCTACTTTCTCACAAGAAAAAAAACTACTTTTTACGTTTTTAGTTAAAAGACAACAAAACGTTAAATATTAAAACTTCAAACTTCGATATATTTGAAAGAGGCAACCTTTATTTTGCTTAAGATAAAAGGACATATATTCGCGAGGCAGCCTGTTAAGCAACAAACAGAAAATTTAACTCAATTTCAATTGTGTTCTTGTATGCCAGCTTACTTAAGATCTTATCATTTTTAGCGGCTAATTAAGCAACAATTACCTCCGATAAAGTGCATTTAACGCTTTGATAATGAAATAATAACAGGCCATTAGACTCGTTCCAATTAAACGTTTTTATTGCTCAAAATACACGGTATTTTTGGCGCAAATATACAAAACGAACGTTTGTTTTAATTCCCGTTAATTGCAACAAACAACGTAAAACGTCTTGAAAGTTGTGAGAAACACTCCACTCGAAAGTGGAGACACCGCTGCAACATGAAAATGTGCTTCAAGTTTCCACTTTTTTGCAGAAGCAGTGCACATCCAGTAAATGCGCCGTTCATCGCGAAATTATTTTCGGTAGAGATTTTTTTCATAATTAGGCGTCTCCTTATCTTGGAGTTTTGGTGTGCGGTCAAACATTCTTGAGCACAGCGGGCCATGCAGACTATACTATATTTAGGCAACTTAATCTTCTCACGCATTATAACCTTATAATTATTTGAAAATTAAAAAATAAGGTACTTGAGCTTCCCTAGGTGTGGGTGAAACATGATATACAGAAAAAAGAGAAACAAAAACAATAATACATTAACTAGAAGTTTTTTTCCATAAATCCAACGGTAAATTAATTATTTCATATAAAAGCTATATTGGCTGAATAAACAGATGTCCGTACAATCTTTACATGTTCAGAAAGAAGACTATAAGAGATGGTCAACCTGTTATATAGTTCGCTTAAATACGAAAGTTGTGACGGGATAACAGCTGACGACGTGCTTCAAGTGTTGAAAAAAAATTCAGGATTAAACGAAAAAATATCGCACTTCAAATTTTAACTACACGAAGCAATTAGGTTAAAGATCAATATGAAGCAAATTTGGAGAACTACGCCACGAATACGCAGGAGACATTAACTTATAGTTTAAGGTGCAGCTGAAGGTAGAAAAAAGCAATTTTGTCAAGAAAACCAAAACACTGTACTTTTATGCCTGCACATAGCAAAATTGGTTGATTTCTTTCATACAATTTTCATAGTCCTATGCATAGTCGTATAATTTAAAATTTTATGCTACTTCCGACCCCACAGAAAGATGAAATAATGATATTCATTAAAACAAAAACAAACGATCAAGAGATCAAGCAAAAGTTTTTTACCCATGCCCTAGAATGTGCACTACCAGGCACGAAGTTTGCTTAAAAAATACAGTATTTTTCTGCAGTTGTGAACAACAAGTGATTTTCTGTGGACGACGTTTAAATCAGATGTATAATATTATAAAGGCAGGAAGCACTCTAAAGAATACGGCAGATGACTGAACAACAAACATTACCGATGTCGCCGAAGGTTCGCAATTTGGTCTGTTGCTACCCTGTAAGTACGAAAAGAACTTATCTCAGCCAAATATGTGATAAAGTACAATATAAATAACTGAAAAACCAGCATTTCAGGAAACAACAAACTGTAAATCAATGGCGCATGGAAACAACAAACTGTAAATCATGGCGCAATTGATTGGTTGCCTATATAATGAGGCGCATGGTAGACGTGAACGGCGCAAATAAACACTGTTTGGTAAACAATATTTGGACTATTACGTTTTCTAAAGGTTTCCAACGATGCATAGTCATCGCATAATTCAGAAGACCCTGTTTTTATAATACTTTATGCGATAAGAGTATTTACGGATTCCCTGGTAGTTGTTCCACCGGACATTAACTAGGCGTAAACCGCAAAGGCAATTTTTAAATAGAGGCCTTGAGACAAGGTCTTAGTTTCTGCAAGACAAATTAAAACCCGCGCAATCTTGTCCTTGTAGCTGGTGACATAGTACTAGAACGAAAAGACCGTCACAAACGATCTGAATGTGATTAATGAAGAAAACGTACCGATACTGACGAGCGCTCGCGGCTAGGTAGGTTACCGTCCTGCGAGTTACAAAAATGGTACGCATCAGAACCCAACTTGACACCAGCATTAAAAGTAGTCGGCATTACAAATTGACAAAAGGTTGCGGGTTGTAAGAAGATTATCTATCCAGAATAGGAAAAATGTAAGTGTTAAATAAAGGTAACACAATTTATACAGATTACTTCAACCAAACTCTGCATTTTCACACAGATAATTTATTTGGTTTATATTAATGAAAAATGCCTACTGCCGAGCTTTTAAAAATAGAAAAATGAACAAACGTTTTCAGTGGATTTTAGGACAACATTTTTACTCTTTGTAAGCCTGATAAACAGAATAATGCTAAATTTTTTGAAGAATTCTAGAAGAAGCAGAAACTTAATTAAAAAGCACTTACTGATGCCGCTGAACGTTCGCGGCCAGGCGTTCTGCTAACCTGAAATATTCCAAAGGAATGCATTGGAATCAAAAATATAGGAAATTGTTGTTGTCCTGTGAATAAAAACGTTTTCAATACATTAAGTCTTCAGTTTTTTGCCCAAATAATTTTTACTATCGAAGATTGCAATATGATTTGTTTTGCAGCTCCTGTCAAATCGATATCAGCGAAGGAATGCTTTATTGTGCAATAGAACGTAGGCGGATGACTGCCGTTAACATTATAGGAATTTCGAGTATTTGGTCTCACGCTTTTCCTACTGTTTAAATAGTAAATGTGGATTAACTTGCAACACATGGAGAGTTAGGAGACAGTAACTGCTTATAAGAGCAATGATAAAAGAAGGACGAGAGAGTTTAAATAAACAAAGGCCATTTTCAAACCTGTCAGACATTGTGACACTATATGAAGTGCTTACTGAAAATGATTGCTATATTTTTACGAGATAACGGCGATCCTGAGGGAAGATTATTTCACGGGAATACTTTTCTGCATAAGCCATAGAGCGTTTTTGAATTGATAGGGGTAATAAATGGTGCGTTTTTCTCGATCGCTTATATGTGAATGATTTCAAACGCAATTAGAAAACAAACGGAAACTCAAAGATGATAGTAGGTTCAGCATTCAACAAGGGTTTTACCGATGCTGCGGATGAGTTGCGACTCGTGAATTCCCTTTCCTACAAGTTTAGGGAAGGAAAGTCAAATATTCCATAAATTCTGCAAGTTATAATACATGTTATACATTTTTGTTCTCTGCACTCAGGGTAGAACTTTTTCTAGTGAAAAAATATCCTTAAGTCAACAAAATTACATTTGGAAAACATTTAAATATTTTCTGACAATGACACATTTAATAGCTGGCTAACGACAAGAATGATATGGAGGTTGTAAACAGCAGCTGAGTGCGTTTCTCAATCGTTAATTTCCAAGTGATTTTATGGAAAATGAAAAAGGATCGTATAACAAGTGTTTACGGAAAGATGAATTCTTAACACGTATACGCAAAAAAGGGTAGCACAAAGTAGACAACAAGTCGCAACACAAGGAGCAATATATTGTTTGCCTGTAAAATGACGCGCATGGTAGACATTTACAACGCAAACCACAAATTGTTAGTAAAAAATTTTAGACTATTGCATTTTCCATCGGTTTCTAATGATAACTTATATAATATAGTGAAGAAGACCTCTTGTTTATAATGATCTATCCGATGAAGTTATTTAAGAGTTACTTGGAAGTTGTTCCGTCGGAGGGTTACTTGCCATTAAACATACATACAAGTTTTAAATAGAAACCTGGAGACGAGGTCTTATTTTCCGTAAGACAAACTAACGCACGCACAATTTTGTACTTGTTACTGGCGGCATGGAACTAGAACGCAAACGTCACGAGGAATATGAAGACAGTTAATCAAAAAACGTACCGAGATTGCCGAAGGTTCGCGACTGGGTATGTTCCCGCGCTGCGAGTTATAAAAAGCGAACGCATCAGAATCCTACTTTCGATACTTGACACCAGTATTTCAAAATACAAAGGAATTGCGGATTATAAAGAAGATTTTGAATCCTGAAATCTTAGACCCTAAAGGTCAAGTAAGGGTGACACAAGTTAAACAACTAACTTCCACTAAAGAGGCCATAATTTGTTTGATTAAAATACTGCAAGTGTGATAGCTCTGCATATTCGCACAGTCAAACAAATGTATTTATATCAAGGAAAGATTGCCTATTGTCATGCTTTTATAAATAAAATTAAATGAATGGACGTCTTTCAATAGATTTTAAGATGAAAAAACATTTTGTCTGTAAGCTTAATAAATAAAAAAATGTTGATATGAAATTAAATAAAAATGCTAAAATTTGAGAAATCTTCTAGAAGAAGCAGGAAATTAAGTTAGAAGCACTTACCGATACTACTGAACGCTGGCGGCCGGACGTTTTGCTAACCTTAAATATTCGAAAGGAAGGCATTCGAATTAAAAACATAAGAAAATATTTGAATCCTATGAAACAAAAAGATTTTAATAAGTGAAGTCTTCAGAACTTATTCCTTTATTGTTTTTCAATGTAGAAGATGTTAATATGATTTGGTTTGCGTTCGTATCAAAAACAATAACGGCACAGCATGTTTTGAGATTTCGTCAGGAAATAGACGGAAAAAAATCAGCTCAACAAATACGAATTTCAAGTAGTTTGCTTTCCATTATATTTATATGTTATATGTTGATTGACTTATAATACGCGCCAAGAAAGAACGCAGTAATAGGCTATGAAAGCAATCCCAAAATAAAGGCGAGAAACCGCAAATAAATAAATGCTGTTGTCATATTCCTCAGATATATTTACAGAAACCCAAACGCCTAGCGAAAATTATGGCTCTGTTTATGCGAGATAAAGACGATCTTAAAGAAAGCCCGTACGATGATCGCACGGAAGTATTATCTGCACAAGTCATATACAGCTGCCGACGTAGGAGATGATTAGAGCAGGTGCGTTTTTTTTCTCAATCGCTAATATTCAAATGATTTCATAGGCATTTGTAAAACGAGCAAAAACTCGAAGTCGATAGTGGGTTTATCATTTAACAAGACAAATTTACCGATACTGCTGATGACTTGCGACTCGTTACTTCCTTCTTCTACAAATGTGGAGGAAGATCTTCAAATAATCAATAAATTCGGCATTTTTGTTATGCAGTTTCTACATTTATTGTCGCATACGGGATAAAGCTCTCTCTGATGAAAAGCAATATATTTTAGTCAAAAGAATTACTTTTTGCTAAGCCCTAAAGAGTTTCTGACAATGACACAGTGTAAACGCTTGTTAATGACTGGTCTATTATGGGGGTAGTCAACACCAGCTGTTTGTTTCTTAGTCTTCACTACCAAATGTTTTTATGGAAGATCTTAAATCAAAAGGAAAAGGAATAACTATCGTATGATGAGTATTTCGGACGAACGATAGCAAAAGCGATGCTTTAGTATATATTTTAAAGTTCTAATCACCCGAACTATGAATGTAAGCTAACCTCACTTCAGTAAATGTATCCGTCAGGCTTATTTGAATGCACGAAGTCCACCACTTCCAATACAATAAGCCGACTTCATTGGGTTGTAGTAGACTAAGTTGAGAGACTTGACCGACCCGTGATTAAATCCACACTCTTATCTCAGTTGGTTAGAACGTGGGCCATTGTCATCCCTTTTCGATGGTGCCATGTGTTTGCCCTCTACCGAGGACGCAAAACCTTAACATTTCAGTCGAACCATCTACTCGGATTTTCCAAAAACGCCTCTTAATTTAGCTAATGTCATATCGATTTTTCTTAACAGAAAATACATTTTTCAGTTTTGTTCAACGCCTACTGTTTGGAAACAGTTTATCGGCTTAGCCGACTAGTGACTTATCGCATACCTTGTCACGAGAAAGGCCAATTCAGCCTTCAAATGTGTTTAGAAGTTCAAATTTTTCTGCAAGAAGTTACACTGATTCCACTGAATGGTCTCTTTATCGCGAATGTGTTTTCGGTTTGGATATTTGTCTAGTCTACGTCTCCTTTTTTAGGTTTGGGGTGTACGGTCAAGCACTCTCATTTAAGCACTGAGTGCTTTGCAGATGATAGCATTATTAAAGTAATTGAATTTTCATTCATTTAAAGATATTGAAATTATTTTAATCTAAAATTGATATGTGTGGTCAAAACGCCATTTTCCGACTGGAGGAGAAATAAAGGGAAGAATAAATTAACCAGAAGTTATTTCCATAAATCCAAAGGAAAAACACATTTGATTCCTGATAAACTATGAGAGATCGTCGACACGTTTACCAGTTCGCCCAATTATGGAACTTATGACGAGGTAACAGCTGACAACGAAATGAAGCAAATGTCGGAATAACTTTCAAAAAAACGAAACGGCAACCTAGTTCAAGCATCAGTACCACGAAAAATTGAAGCTAACAATACCGTCTATAGAAAAATTGGCCAAATATACCAGGAATTCGTAAAAGACAGTAACACAGATTTTAAAGTGCAGCTCAAGGTAGAAATGTGCAATTTTGTTCAAGAAAACCAGGCATACGGTCTTTCTAGGCGTGCAACTAGCAAAATGTGTTAATATATTCCATATAATTTGCATTTTCCTATGCACATTTGTATTATTTAAGTTTTTAACCTTTTCTGACCCCGTAGTAAGATAAATTAATCACTGTCTTCAAAACCCTGATGGAGCGAAACCTTTTGACCTATGACCTAGATTGTGCATTATCGGGTATTAGGTTTACTTAAAAAGTACAATTGTTTTCTGAAATTGAGGCCAATAAAAGATTTTTTGTTGAGCAAAGTTTAAATCAGACATATAATATTATAAAGAATGGAACACCACTATGGAATCCGGTGGATGAGTAAGCACCCAAAATTACCGATCTCGTTGAGGGTGCGCGACTGGGTAGGTTGCTATCCTGCAAATATAAAAAGGACGCATTTCAGCCAAATGTGTTATAAGGAACAGTAAAAATAACGGAAAAATTACGTCTAAGAAACACAGAAGCAAGGGCGTTTTTTGAGGAAAATCTTTATACGTACACGCAAACTAGAATGATAAAAATTTGAAAGCAAACCGTCAAGTAATGAGATATGAACTGTTAGTAAGTACAATGACCATATGGCAGACATTTACGCCGCAACTTAATAATCGTTGGTAAACCATACTTCGCAAATAGCATTCTCTATAAGATTCTAACGGTAATTCGGCATAGCATAATTAAAAAGACCCTGTTGCATATAATGCTTTATCAGATAAAATTATTTAACGGTTCCCTAGAAGTTGTCTCACCAGACATTAACTTACCCTAAAACGCAAAGGCTAGCTTTAAATAGAAGCCTGCAGATGAGGTCTTATTTTTCGCAGGACAAACTAAACCCATACAACTTTGCCCTTGTAGCTGATGGCATGGTACTAGAACGCAAAGGTTCGCGACTAGGTAGATTTCAGATCTGCGAGTTATCAAAAAGGAACGCATCAGAATCTAACTGGCAATACTTGACGCCAGCATTAAAAAGCAATCAACATTTCAAATACACAAGGGGAATACGGGTTTGTTAGAAGATTTTAAATCAAGAAAGTTTAAGCTGTAAGCGTAAAATAAAGGTAACTTCAATTAAAACAACTAACTTCCACTGAGGAGCGATAGTTTTATTTTGATCCTAATGCTGGAAGTGTGATAGCTCTGCATATCCACACAGACAAATTGGCCCATATCAATGCAGATGACCTACTGCCGAGCCTCTCACACAAAACCCAACGACATTAAGAAAACGTCATTTGAGCAAGAAACGGAAATTACCAAGGCTGCCGAAGGTTGGCGAATGGACACATTGCTGCCCTAAAATGCACGAAGAAGGAAACTATAATAAACATAGAAACTACTCAAGATTTCATTCACAGGAAAAAAGCTCGAGCTTCGGTAAGAGGGTGGAAGAAGGGTTTTGGAAGAAAAACCTTGAAAGAATTTATAAAGATTAAAAGGAGACGAGGTTTATAGATATGCACCAGAGGCAGTTATACAGTTGGGACGACGGCAACCGAAACAGAAGGCGGTAATATGTTTGCATAACCCTCTCATATTTGGCAAGTGTCGCCACTAATACGTCATCGTAGGTATGTTTTATGATTAAAGTTTTCAGCGTTTGTCATCTCATAAATTAAAATATTCACAAAATTAATTCGCAATATTAAATAATAATAAACAATTTAAAAGATGTTGATCAATTGAACATCTTTACTGATGGTGTAGAATGTGTGCGACCTTCATTAGATAGGATCAAAGAGGTTAATGAAGGTTTTTGAATGGATGTTGTAATCTTAATGAATAAGCTAATGCCTAAATTTATAGAACATTCTAGAAAAATCTGGAGGGTGATTTAAAGCAGCGTACCGATGCAGCTGAACGTTCGCGGCCGGGTGTTCTGCTAAGCTAAAGCGTTGGCGGAATTCATTAGAATCAAAGAGAGAAGGAAATATTCAAATACCATGAAAAAAACCTTTTTGAATGCGCAAAATCTCTATTTTTTATCCTAATAGTTTATAAATTTTGAAGATTTCGATAAGATGGTTTTTCAACTTGTATCAAAATCAGCAACAGCGGAGGCATGTTTTTGGTGTGTGCTACGAAAAAGTGGGACGTCATTGGTTAAGCAAATACAAATTTTAAGTTGTTTGTTTCACGCTTTCCATACTATTCATATATTTATTGTCTTATGAAACACGGCTAGTGAGGAAGCAGTATATTGCTTATAAAAGCAATGCTTAAAGAAAGAAAAGAGAATGCAAATACGTGCATGCCATCGTCAAACTTATCAGATCTTGTGACAGTAAATCAAAAGCCTATTGAAAATGATGGCTCTATTTATACGAGATAAAGGCGATCTTGAAGAGGGCCGTTACGACAATTTCATAGAAGTAAGTTTCTACCCATGGGAAGTTTCTAACCTGAGGGATGTACACAGCAAGTGCGTTTTTACTCAATATGCGAACGATTTCATGTAAAATTCGAAAACAAACGGAAAGTTGAAGACAATGGTAGGTTCAGCATTCAACAAGAGAAATGTACCGATGCCGCTGATGACTTGCGACTTGTTACTTCTTTCTCCTACACATGTGAAGGAAGAACTTTAAATAATCCACAAATTCGGCAACTGTATCATAAATTTCCTAAATTTATTGTTCTCTGTCCAGCAGATAAAGATGTTTGTGATGAAAAACAATACATTTTAGTCAAACCCATAACTATCTGCAGAGCTTTAAAAAGTACCTTACAATTACGTATTTAACCGGCTTGTTGATATCTGGTCAACAATGGAGGTGGTTAACAACATCTGCAGTTTTTTCTTAATGCGTGATTTCCAAATAATTGTACGGAAGGCCTTAAATCGGATAGAAGATAAACGACGATCTTAGGATAAATTTTTACGGATTTTGTATAGTAAGGACATTTGTCAGCAATTTACGGTGACACGTGTGTGTGTAAACACCCCTTTTACAATACTACACTCAATTCTTCTACCCAAATCGCAAAGCCCGGCGACATAGTAGGATTCGAACATACGACAGCAAAGTCGAGGCTTGACTCAATTCAATGTTGTAATTGCCTGAACTATGAGTTGGAGCTTAATCTAATCTCGGCTAATGTACCCATCAGGCTCATTGCAATGCCTGGATTCCACCAATGCAATACAGTAAACCGGTTTCGCTGAACTAGACAAGGCTTGATTAATAAACTTGTTGGAACTGCGATTAACGTCACAGTCGCAGCTCAGGTGGTTAGGACGTTGGCTTTTTTCAAGTCTTGTCGATACTGCCATGTGTTTTAATTCTACTGAGGACGCAGATATTTTACAGTCCAGTCGATTCATTTAGGTTTTCCTAAAAGGCCCATACATTTAATAGACATGAATTCGAGTAGTCGCAATTGAGAAAAGTTTGTCAAATTTATTTAACGCCTACTGTTTGCAACCAATAAATAAAGTTGGAAATGAGTGATATTTGACTACCTTCTCACCAGCAAACATCCTTTTATGTTTTACCAAACGTGAGATAGTATGACGTGAAGCAGCAATACATTTGAAAGGGGCCAGCTTTATTTTTCTTACGCGAAAAGAACTTAACGTCATCTGCACACTGTGGAGACGTAGCCTATTGCAAACATTGAGAGGCGATAACAACTGATAGCGCACTGCAGATTTTGACGCAGACGTTAGGATACGTTTCAGGTAAAATGAAAAAGCAACCAATTCCAATTTTCAACAACACGAAATAACGACAGTTACAAAATCAAGTGTAGACCAAAATTTGCCAATTATGCCAGGCACACGAAAAAGATATAATTGCAGATTTTTAATTGCTTTTCAAAGTAGAAATAAGCAGTTTTGCCAAGAAATCCAAGGATACGGTGCTACTGGGCGTTGATTTATTTGTTTCGCACAATCTGCATAGTCCTATGCGTTTTTGTAATATAAGAACTTTTAAGCTTTTTCCGACACTACAGAAAAGCACACTTGTGACTGTCCTCAAAGCCCTAATCATGCAAAACGATTCACCCATACCCTATAATGAGCTTTACTGGGAACGAGTTTTACTATAAAAGTCAATTAGTTTTTTAGTGGATTGCAGAAGGCAATCGTGTTTTCTGTAGATAAAAATTTAATTAAAGGGGATTTGCAGTGTACCTAATTAAATAAGATTAAAAAGGGTAAACACTACTAAATAAGACTGTGAATCACTAGGCATTAAACCGTACCAAAGTCACCAAGTGCTCGCGACTAGCTATATTGCTACCCTACAAGTAAAAAAAGGATGCATCACAGCCCAATGCATTATAAATTGCATAAGAAGTACCAGAAGAAAGTGACTTTAAACAACATAGATCGCAGTACGTTGTTTGATGAACCAAAAAAAAATGACATGGGTTTTCTAGGCTAAACGTATATTTCATAAGTCCAAAAGAGCGTGATAAAAATTAGATGGGAATCTGCAAAACAAGAAGCATCCAATTGTTTGACGGAAAATAATCTGTGTGGAAATGTTTGTCGTTTTAAACGCAAAAGTAATAGGTTTGGTGACGTATATTTAGCCTATTGAATTTTCCTTAGGTTTTGAACAATAAGTCTACATAAACCAATTATGAAAATTCTTTTATATATTAGTCTTTATCCGCTAAAAGTATCTGCTGGTTCCCAGGACGGTTTCTCAGCGGAAATTAACTTACCCTACAATGCAAAGCTAGTTATTAATAGGGATCTGGATACGAGGTCTTCTTTTCCTCAAGACAAACTAAACCCGCACAATTCTGATTCTGTAGCTGATGACATGGTATTAGAACGAACAGAACGCCACAAGCGATCTGAATGCGATTAATGGAGAAAACTTACCGAAACTGCCGAAGGTTCTCGACTGGGTAGGTTGCCGCCCTGCGAATTAAAAAAATTAACGCATGAGAACCCAGCTTACAATAGTTGACTCTAGCATTAAAGAGAAATATACATTTCAATTATTCAAGAGAAAAGCAGGTTCGTAAGAAGATTTTAAATCCTGAATGTTCAATCTGTGGCAGCCAAATAACGGTAACGCAATTTATACGGCTAAACTCAACGTAAGAGGCCATACTTTGTTTGATTCCAGTCGTGGAAGTCTAGTAGCTGTAGATATTTTCAAGGCAAAGTAAGATTGTTTATTATAATGAATGTTGTTTTTTGCCGTGCCTCTAAAACACAAAGTACGACATTACCAAGGTTCTGCTCAAAAACCTACAGAAATTACCAATTCTGCCGAAGGTTGGCGACTGGATTTTTCACTCCCCTAAAATTAATTGAACTGGAATAAACAAATACTAACGCACACTGGCATCAGCTGAAAAACACTCAAGTTTTGATAAGACAGAAGAAAACAGTTTTTTTCTAAAGAAGACCTTACTGCATTAAAAGACACTTGATGCTTTAAAAGAAATAAGGTGGCATGGAATTATAACAAAAAGAACGCCTTGAAAGACCTGAATGTGATTAATGGAGAAAACTAACCGAAATTTCCGAAGGTTCGCGGCTGGGTAGGTTACCACCCTGTAAATTACAAAAAACGAACGCATCAGAACTCAACCAAAATATTTTACATTGGCATTAAAAGGCAATGCACATCTCAAAAACGCAAAGCAAATGGAGGTTTGGAAGAAATGTGGTAGCAACACACACTCGCTTGGCAAAATTAGCTGGTTTATAGTAATGAAAGTTGCCTCCAAAACACAACGAACGGCATTAGGAATCCGCCCTCCAGACAAGAAAGGGAAATTACCATTGCTGCCGAAGGTTGGCGACTGGACTTTTTGCTGCCCTGAAATGCAGAGAGAAATGAAGTAGAATAAATTTCATGGTACAGCACACTAGCAGTTTACAGAAAAAACACTAAAATTTCGATTAGACAGAGCAAACACACCTTGGTAAAGAAGCTGTTTAAGCACTAAAGGAAACTGTGAAGATTCAAAGCACACAAGGTCTACGAATACGCGACAAAGACAGTAATAAGGACTATACGGTAAGGCTCAAGACAGGAGGTATTCATTTGTTTCCCTATCCGCCTTATTATAAATTTAAATTGTGGCAAAATTACACCGCAATAGTGAGTAACAAAATATGTCGTTATCTAAAAGATCCTGGTAACTTAATACGAGAAGTGATGTTTTGCAATGTGCGCCACCGGCAAGTAAATTTGCTTTAAATATAAATATATGCTTTTGATGAGATTTTAGAAGAAATTATTTTCTTTTTTCGCGTAAGCGCAGTAAAGCGCATATTGGCAAAAGTTGAGGTACATTCTAAAAGAAGCCGGAGTGAGAATATAAATTAACTTACTGATACTGTTGAACGTTCGCGGCCGGGCATACTGCTGACCTAAAATTTACAAGGGAATATATTAGAATAAAAAAACAAGATCCTTCTCAAATCCGACGAATAGATAATTGTATGAATGAATACAGGTGTTTCAACGATTAAGTCAAGT